>JAODAL010005973.1:0-138187 GCA_025379985.1 Phyllomedusa bahiana | reverse complement strand
CTTCCCATAGGCTCAGTGCTCGCAACGAACATCCTGAGGCCATTCATGTTATAAGGCTGGATAACGTCATGAAATGACATTTGGCTAAACAGATTTTCCCATTTTTACACCTTTATGGCACATGAACACATGAAGAAAGAGAGGTGCATGTAAGGGTTCGCTGAACTGTTTTAGAAACATGTCTGGTGCCCCCTGGCTCATATTGGCAGTGAGCTGCTCCGTGGTACTGGTCCGTCCTCCAGACCTTTGCAGCTGCCGTTCACCTCCCACATCAATGGCACGTGGTGTGCTGCAGTTTCCATGTTGCTTATTGGTAGTGGTACCATTTGCCCACTTTCGCCACAACAGCACATGAACCATTCACAAACTGCACAGTTTCAGAAATACTGCCACCTTTGGCCAGATAACCTCTGACAAACACATCTTTTATCCGTAACTGCAACAAAGGGACATGTGTGCAGACGGCCAATCACACACCTTCTATATCCATGAAGCCAGCTCACAAAATGTGACTTTCTTCATGAGCTACACACTGCTGATGGCAAAAAGAGGAAGTGGTCATAATAATGTGACTTGACTGTGTGTACAGATGTGCAGAAAGCTGGTGACTCTGCAGAAGATGCTTTCTTCTGTGGATCTGCTCGTGTGCAGAAGGGATGGTGGGGTATATTGACAACCCCACACTTATACCCTGAATCGCAGGGAGGAAGTTGGCTGCCAGTTTGCTGGGATGTGCCATCAAAGTCTGATAGGTGCTGGTCCCACCTCTGAGACCCCTGAAAGTTACAGCTCAGGATAGAGAGCTGTTCACACTTGCGCACAACGCTCCATTCTATTCTATGAGAGATTCCAGTCCAGGAGAGCGCTGTGTTTTGCTGTACTCAGAGCTCCCATAGAACAGAAAGGAGAGTCCTGCGTTATATACCATCAAACTCAATGGTGGGAGCACCCCTTTAACTACTCCTGCAGATCAAATATGTAGTATTTCTAAGGGGTACACACTGGCAGAAGACGTGTCTCCTGAAAGGGAATGTGTCATCAAAAATGACTTATTGTTTAACTCACATTTTTATGTTCAACACATTTATAAGAATTTTTGGTTATTTTTTTATTTTTCCATATCGCCTTTAGTATTTTTTTTAATGATTCTTAAGTCCTGCAGTTTTCACTTTGGCCACTTAGCTTAATAATAGTCTCACACTTCTTGTTCTGTAGAAAAAGATTCTCAGTTGTCTGCTTATCATCAGAAAGAGGGTCAAACTAAAAGGCGACACCAGTGTGAATAGATAACACAGAATCCACCAGTCACAAGAGGAGATTTCACAGTTCACCCTTTCACCTCCCTGCACAGTGATTTCTTCCCAGGTCACAGAGCACGACTAGAAAACTCTCCTATAGAAGTGAGTGGGACTGAGTCAGTCTTAAGTCTGCTATGTGCATGAAGCTGCTGTAAAGCATCTCTCTGACTGCTGTTAAAGCTGTGCAAACAAGGCCTAGTGGCCAAAGTGAAAGCTGCAAGTCTTAAGAATTATTAAAAAATATTAAGTGATGTGAAAAAAAAAATCCTAAAAAATGTGTTTAAAATAAAAATGGGATTTAAACAATGACTCATTTTTGATGACACATTTCCTTTAAAGGGAATAAGACGCCAATTATTTATTTTTTTTAGCTTATTAAATCAAGCTCCTGATCCATATTCTTTTCCTCTTCGCCGTTTTTATTTCCTGATTGTAGATTTCTCTATTCGGCCGTCTATATACGATTGTGGGGAAGACATTCTTGCTTGCACTGCTTTAACAGCAGTCAGAGAGATACTTATACGGCAGATTCTGTCCCATAGACGTCTATAGGAAAGTTTCACTGTGAAAGGAGGGGAGAGGGGGAGCTATGACCTCTCCTCTTGTGACTGGTGGATCCTGTGTTATCTATATACATTGGTGTCTCCTTTCAGTGTGACCCTGCTGTTACGGATAATGAGCAGACACTGAAAATCTCCCTCTACAGAACAGTAAGTGTCAGACGATTATTAGGCCTAGTGGCCAAAGTGAAAACTGCAGGACTTAAGAATTATTAAAAAAAATACTGAAAGTGATATGGAAAATGTAAAAAAAAAAAAATAACCAAAAATTCCTGAAAAATGTGTTTAACATGAACATGTGAGTTTAACAATCAGTAATTTTTTGATGGCACATTCCCTTTAATGGAGTTTTTCTTACACAAGTGTACATTTTTCTGTGCAAAATTGCAGGACTCTATGAATGTGGATGATGAAGCTGTGATAAACCAGACTGAACTGCAGCTTAGCGCAATGAATTACAGTCAAGAAGAAGAGGAGGAAGAGGAAGAAGAGGAGGATTCAGACACTTAGAAGATGACACCAGGCATAGGCTGTCCTATGTTACAGACTCCCCCGACCTTCTCTCGTTAATGACTGCGGCATATTACCTTGCATGTATTCCGTCTTATCTCTGTTTGTCAGCAAGTTCTATATTTTCAAGGGGAAGGCCACACCAACTTTCTCCTATTACTAGTAGCGGCTTCATGATTTGTTACCCTTGCTAATTCCAAAATGGAAAAAGACCGCAATTCTGTATAAAGCACATGAATGACTTTGTAAGCGTAGACGTCCTGATGAGTCATTAGGCATGAATTTCCTCTTTACCAGGGTGCTTACATACTAACCTTTGAGAAAGATGCTTTTACAGATTTGCTATAATTAAGGGCATCTTAATGTGCACTGAATCCTATCGCTGTGAGTAGATGTGTACCGAACTGTGCCAAGCATGGTTTAGTGCCATGTCTCTAGAACCTGGTAACTCAGGGCATGTTTAGAACAAGCCTATTAACATAATATAACTCTTGTTAAGCAGTTTTTGATTCTTGTTGGTGTCTATTTAAGAAATACTTAAAGCACAATCTTGTTATAAAGGTCCTAGAACCTCTGCACCTGTAAATCCATAAAACGGGAGTAATGTAGCCCAGAAGACGGGTACTAATCCACAGCAGTAAGGCATAAGCTGTGCTATGTAAATAAATGTGTATGGAGATTTGTGTGTGTATTGTCTGGTGAATTCTCCAAAAATAAAAGGTATTGTTCCTCTAAGGCCAAAAATCCTGATACCTTATTTTATTTCAGTTTGGACATCTCACTTGGTTTGCTTCTATATTTTGATATATACGGGATAAAAAAAAAAATAATTAAGTAGCATTTCTGTTTTTATACGTTTAAAGAAAAAATATAACGATCAGCACCGTAATTGAGAAAAATAATACATTTTAACTAGTTTCTTTAAAAACTTTCAGTGGTTTCTAGTGGTGGCTAATAAAGGAAGGAACATGGCATATGATATTTAAAGTTGGTCTCTTAAAGGTGTCTTTTTATATCTGGTTGGTTCATAAACCATGTTCTTCAGAGCAAAGCACAGCAGCATGCACTTTCCTACAGAGTGGGATACCTACAATCCAGGTACCACATTGTACAGTGGTTTCTCAGCTTACTATATTACTAGAAAAAGAGAAAATGGAGCCCTCACCTGGTGCCCAGAGGAGCAGCTCATCCTAGCACATGTAAAGAGCAGTACAGGAGGGGGGCGTGACCGGAAGCCGAGGAACATGGACGTTTAGCTATTGCCCGCTCAGCTAAATGGGTAAAAAGAGAGCCCACTTGCCAGTGAAGACACCCGGAGGTCAGCGACGCGTCCGACAGCCGCAACTGCCTTGGACGCCTTCCTTTTCGGGGCTCAGCCGCACACCTCGCCTTCGTCCTCGCCGGCGCCATCACTACGGGGTTTCCATAGTGTCAGTAACTCACCCGCAGACGGGCTGAACAGGGCGCACCTCTCTCTCCTCGCAGCCGGAACGAGGCCTACTGAGGCCAGAACACTACGGGCCGCAGGACTCACTTGAGGGGCGAGCGGACAACGCACAGGTACTCTCTGTGTCCCCCAGCGCTCCCTCACACTTGCTGGCAGGTCTCCCATCACTCTGCCATCCATCCCAGCCCTCCCCTGCTCTTACGCAGCTAAGGCGGCGTCAGGGTTAACCCCATCCATGCCCCCGGACATCCCCACAGCACAATCTGCCCCCACAACGGGACTCCCCTGTTCCTGCGAGCCTGGACCCTGGTGGGATGAGTGGGGCTACAGATTCAAGGGCCCAGGGATTGCCGGCCCGCTCCCACAATACAGACCCCGGTAGTGGGCTGCTATCCTGGCAGGGATCCCATTGGTCTCCCCGGCCCATGTAAGTCCGGGACTAGCTCATAACCCTCCATGGGCTGAATTGATCCCACAGCTCCCTAACCAGGGATGAGTTAGGGTCATTGTTACTGGAGTTCAGGGAGGCATGCTAGGCTGCTTGTAAGGAAGAAAAATATCAGCTCTCCAGCATTATATTAAAATGAGTTCCTCCTAGGGTGGACACCTGGAGACTGACCAGGAATCACACTCGCCAATACCTTTGCGCAAATTCATCCTGCCATCTCTGCGCATTATCTAGGAAATGGCCCGCCCTTTGATGACCTGATAACAGAGGCCGCAGGAATAATGTGAGGACAGGGGTCCTCCCCCATACCCCAGGCGCAGAAAACTTGCAGAAGTTCTGGACTCTCTGTTCTCCCAAGTTCCTAGGCCCAGCCTCCTCCCTCCACCTTCAACTCGACTAGAGCACATCAGGGCTTTGCGTCCTAAGGGCTCCTCTCCCCTACCCAGGGACATCATTTGCTGCTTCCATGACCACTCCCTAAAGGAGGCCCTCATGGAGAAGGTTAGAGGGATGCGGTCCCTGGACTTCCATGGCTCCCCACGATTCAATCTCCAAGACCTCACCTGGCTGACCTACAAAAGTGTCGACATTTGAGGTCCTCCTCCCCATTGAACCATCAAGACCAGCCATATTCCCTACCGATGAACTTTCGTTTGCGCTCACTGCTTTAGGGATGGCCGCTCAGCCACGCTTAGGTCATACTCAGATCTTGTGAGCTTTCTGTGAAAGTTCTTACGATTCCCCCAGCGAAAATGGGATGACTGGGAACTGTCCCATTCCTGCTCCTCCCCCTGACCTGGCATTTGTTCCCCTCTCGCAAAGGACGCTCTCCTGGGCAAGCCTCCCGGCAAGGACTCGGGTCCCCAACGCTCCCCGCCACATTGAGGAGCATGCCTGTTTGTGGTCTCTATGGCCTCTGGGGCCTGGGAGGTCATTCATTTAGTGTGGGTGGTTGTACCTCGTTAGCCTCTACTGGCGGTATAATCTCTTGTGGTTAAGGCTAGCGCCGTTTTAATACTATTTTAGGCACGTCAGCTAACATAACGTTGTATTTTGGTCTGTCTTCCTAGGATTCACTTAGGTTACGGCTGTCTTTTCCTGCTTCCCTTGTTTCTGGGAGATTAGGCAACCGGTTAAATTGTTCTGTGCATGGGGGAGCCCTAGGTGGGAGCTTTTCTTATTTGGGCTCTCGTTTGGGACTCCCTAGGTGAGTTTGTACCGCACCTCCACTCCCCTCCGGCACCAGATTGCTACCGGCTCTGGAACTAGCTTCCTGAGTTGGGAATCACTCTTGGTTGATATTAGTGTTTTTTGAGTCTGTGATTTACTAAGTGTTATCTGTTTAGTTTGTCCTTGTCTCCCTTCTATCCTTGTGTGTCACCCCCCTTCGCTGTAGCTAAGACGGTACTCATTGCTCTGAGCCGCTCCGATCTTTGTATAGGAACTGGACCCAGCTAGACATTAGTTTAAACGTAGGTTGAGAGCTCTCATATCAGGGTTCGCTGCATCACTCTCAAATGTCAAGGGCATAAACCTCGATCACTAAGCAAACGATTGGCATAAGGGAATGTAAGGCTGTAAGGGCCGAATTGGGTCTTCCTGCAAAGAGTCTCATTATAATGCTGGAAGAGGATCCTTTTACTTGCTAAACACTTGTACCTCGGCCTTCAACGCTTAGCTCTACCAAAAAGGCGAAGTGGCCATACTGGTCTCGAAATTAATGCCCTCCTGCCGGGTCCATTCGTCACTTCATGATCCTGACCGGCCGTTTATTATTCTGTAGCTACAACTCTATAACCGTCCTTACGCTGTGCAATGTGTACGTCCCAAAACTGCCCAGATAGGTTTCCTAAAAAAAGGTCTGTCTTATCTTTCTGGACTCCCTTCATCCTCTTTGTGTCTTGGGGGGGGGGGGGGGGGACTTCAACCTGGTTTTTTCATAGGTCATTAACGTGTCACACAAGAGGAGACCTCCAGGACCAAACCAAGCAGGTAATCTGTGCCATCAGTAAATTGATTAGGCCCAGTGCTGGTTCGACCTATCGCATCAACCATCCGAGATACAGGGAGTATACGCTTTTCTCCCACCTCATAAAAAACCACTCCCGACTAGAATATTTCTTTGGTAACATCCCTGGCCCTTCAGTTCATTAACGGGATCCCGATATTGAGCCAATCCTCCTGGCTGATCACCCCAGTCATGGTCGATCTCAACTTTATCAATCGCTCACCCTAGTTCCTGTCACGAGACTGAATGAAGCATTAATTAAAAATCCAGACTACAGGGATAAACTAAAAGCTTCCTGACTTCATTTTTCGAAACCAACTTGGGTCAGTTCATCGTGGCATGTTGTGGAGGCCCTCAAGGCGGTTCCTTAGAGGTTGTGTTATGCATAGCTTTATGGTTTCAGGTTGAAAGGGACTTGGAGGCTAAAAAACTGTTCCTACGGAATCAACAGAGGCTTTTGCCAGCAAGATGTACCATCACCCTTCCAACCCTACCCAGAGATTATAGTTGGACGTTAAGCGAGATAAGGGATTTTAGCGTCAGGCCGTGGAGAAGCTCCTCTCTATTATTATTATTATTATAATTATTAAGTATTTTAGAGTCGCCATGGAATCCAGGGCGCTTGTACAATTCGGGGGGCTACATACACTACATAAATCAAACGAGTACAATGACAAGTGAACAATGATAATTCAAAGCAGCGGTACTACGAGTATGGCAATAAAGCCCACACGATGTTGTCGCGCCAACTCAAGGAAAGGGCGTCAACTCCATGCCACAAGCCCTATGCGGAAGTGATGGTACTCTCTTTTATGACCCAAAGAATCATATATTCAAAATATTCTCGACTTCTTTCAAAATTGTATTCCTACCGGTCAGGACTCCCCGTGACGAAGAAGCAGCCCAGAGGCTCATCCGATATTTTTTCCATTCTTAGCCCCTTAGCTAAGCTCCCTCTAGAGGCCTCGGCCTCTCAACGCACCTGTGGAGCTAGAAGAGTATATGGTTGGATGTTCTGAGGGACCTCCCTTTGGGTAAAGCACCTGGCCCGGATGGCCTACCCTACCGTTTATTTCAAACTTTCTCTACTCTTATGCCCCCACATGCTCGCTCCTCTTCAATTCCGTTTCTGAGGGGGTCACCTCAATACCGAGCTCCATGTCACATTCTCACCTCCACACTTATCCATAAGGAGGGTAAGGATCCGGCCAGATATGTGAGAGTACAGCCCATAGCTCTCCTGAAACTCGGACCATTATAATATTCACTAAATTATTAGCCATAGGTGGGGGTCTGGCTGCCCCAGCTGATCAATAAGACCAAGGTTGGTTTTGTTTCCCTGTCGTCAAGGAGGGGATAAATTACAGACGAACTATCGATCAGATTGACACTTGAACGCTCCGCTCGAGCAGGCTCTCATCCTTAGCCTAGATGCGGAGAATGCCTTTGATCGGCTGCGGTGGGCCATTCCAGTTTTGAAACCTGAAGACTATGGTTTTTTGGTGCCCTTCATGAGGGCCCATTAGGACCTCTACTCGACCCCCTCAGCGGCATTAGAATTACCACATCCCACTTCAGACTCTTCAGATAGAAAATGGAACTAGATAGGGTTGTCCCCTGTCCCCCCCTTCCTTTTTGCTCTATGTATTGAGCCCCCTAGCACTGCCATAGGCTTGATTTAGATATCAGGGGGGTTCAGGTTAAGGATAGGGGATTTTAAACTTTTCATTATTCGCAGATGACATCCGCTGACTCTAACTAACTTACATATCTCACTTACCGGCCCCTACATTCTTGTTTTGGAACGTTTCAGTTGTTTGTTTTTTTGTCCGGGTATAAGGTAAATGCTACAAAAACTGAGGCCTTCCAATTAACTCTTCAACCTGAAGTCCTATCATCCCTTAGGGGTAACTTCACGTATCAGTGGCAGTCCCATTCCCTTAGGTACTTGGGCACTCATATAACGAATAGCTACAACTCCCTCTACCAGGTTAACTTCCTCCCCACTATTCAGGGAGAAACGTTCACTTCTCCAGTAATGGAACTCTTGCCCCCATCTCCTTTTTTGGAGAATAAATACGGTCAAGAGTGTCATAATTACCTATGACATTTATAACCCTGTTTGAAACCCTCCCTGTGGTGGTGCCTTTTGATGGTTAGCCTTAAGTCCTTGGCAACGTCTTGTTTACGCTTATTTTGGCGCAAGGGAGACACAGAGTAGCTAAATGAATTTATGATGCCAGTAAACCAGAGGTTGGAGGGGGGGGGTGGTTGGTTTGGCGGTCTCGAACCTGATCCCCATTGATGGGCTACTGGCTACACATCCTCGCCGTATTCCGGCGTGGTTAGCCCTTATCATCTTACTCCAAATGGATGGAGGTGGAGAAGCACTGGGATGCTCCCATCCCCTAAAGCCCTTCCTCTGGAGCACACCCGTCCCATTCCGTGATTGTATTTTATTTGGGCCCAATTAGGCTCACCATTAGCATATGGCATCTATGCAAGGTAGATTTTTCAATTGGCCACCCCGGCCTCGCCCATGAACTCATTTATTTGCACCCCGCTCCACCCTACAGGTCTCCTCAGGCTATTTTGCTCGACCATGGCTGGGTCGGGATCTATTCCGTTTTGTGGATATCGTCAGGCAAGATAGGAAGTTAGCCCCTTTTGAGGTACTTACAGAGGGAGTACGACCTCCCGCAAAGTTCGAGTTCCACTACCTTCAGAATTCCATCTCCTTTTCTCCTTATACCGAACGAACACATATCCCTTCCCACCCCTCTTTGATCCCTCTGTAAGGCAGTACGGCGTCGTAAGGACTGATTTGCTCAATTTATTCTTTGCTGGGTAATCCTCCCACTGCAGAGCTTACGACTCATCAGTATATGGATAAGTGGGAGAGGTACTTGGGTAGACAGATTCCTCACTCCACATGCAGTCCATCTGGAACATCATCGGCCCCAAATCAATCGACCTCTCTTGCCCAAAGGAAAACTGTACAAGTTCTTTTTATTTTGGTACCACACACCCGATCAGTTGTTAGAGATGCCGGTCTACTATAGGGACCCTTACGCACATTTCTAGAATGCCTGTGGTGAAACTTTCTGGTACAGTGTCAGAGATCTCTGAAAGAGGATCTGGGGGTGGAAATCCATTGGACCCCTTGGTAAACTTACTTAGCGGCCCAGTCCAAAATCTCCCTAAGGACATGGCTAGGTTCATATTACATGTTCTAATGGCTGCTAGGTGCTTGATTGCGGCAAGATGGAAGCAGACCGTCCCCCCTAGTAGAGCGGATCTAATACATAAACTGAAGGCGATACGTCGAATGGAGCAATTAACAGCCTCTCTTCATGACAGGCTGGACCTTTTTTTTCAAAACATGGTCTGCCTGGGATACCTACTGGGCAGTGAACCCAATCTAAGCGATTTGACTAATTTAGGGTAACTACCAATGTCTGTCCCACCCCCTCCCTCTCCCCTTTTTCTTCCTTTGTCGTATTTGTCTATTAGTTTTGTCTTGTCTTAGAGTTTTGTCCAAAGTTCTTTAGCACTTTGTAGGATCATAATCCTTTGCCAATGCAGGTTCTACTATGGTTTTGTATAGACATGACTCCTTGAGTTTTTATTTTGACCTACATGTCTTTTACTTTGCTGTTTTGTGCTATTGTGCTGATGTAATCTGTTTTCTACAGTTGTTACTTGTTTGCATACAAAAAAATATAATAAAAAAAAAAAAAATTTTCAGTTTAAAAAAGAGCAGTACAGGAGATGTAGTACCAGTACTGCTAGGTAGATAGGCAGCTACTAGACTGCCAATCACTGTCATGCACCTTCACTAATACATGAATGAGCAGTGACATGGACATATGGAACGCTCTGTAAACTGTAGGAGAGGGGCTACTAGGCCACCAATCATTGCATGCACTTCACTTAAACCCTCCCGCCGACTTCCTGCAGCAACGTAGCACTCCAGTCTCCTGCTGGCCTGAAATAGTACAGCGTCGAGCGGTAGCTTTTCATTACAGTCCACAGCCACCGCTAAGAGCAGGGATGGTTCAATTTATTCATAGTAAAAATATATTCTACAACGCGTTTCGTATTGTTCAGACCTGATGAAGTATCAACTACAGATACGAAATGCGTTGTAGAATATATTTTTACTATGAATAAATTGAACCGTATATGAAAAGTATCAGCGCCTATCTACATCTGTGGATTATTACTTAATCAAAGCGGAGTGGAGGGAGTGTATACCTGTAGTTTTTTGTGCACAAGTCCTGAAAAATACGGTAAAGATTGTTACCATAAAATGTTCATGATGATTGTTGGATCTTTCATATACACAAGCTGTAGATCGGCAGCGTCAGGGACATTGTACGTCCTCATGCGGTTAGAAGGGACAGTACTGTTAAATCTTTAAAATTTTTGCCCCCCTTAAGTGTAAGGAGCCGTTCACACGCCGTATTTGGATACGATTTTGGATCCGAAAATTGCATCCAAAAACGCTGCAGCGATCGGATCCCACACGCAGCTGTGTGTTTGGAAGTACGTTGGCTGCAGCAGCATCGCACCCTATAGTTTAAAATAAGGCTCCTTCTGCGTCTTTCAGACCAAGAATTGACATGACAATTCTTGGAACGGATCAGAAAGACGCAATGAGACACGCATCGCCGATCACTCATATGTTCAAGCATATGTTCACACGGACTCAACATGCCGTGTAAACATAACCCTAAGGGTATTTTCACTACGCTTAACTGCTGTGCATACAGACGCCCTGCAATTACGCCAGGTTTCGGTGAGCATGCCGCCGATCGGCACATTCTCCCCGCGATTCGTGAATAAATGACAAGTCAATTATCACCCCGGCGCCTACAATATGATCGATTGTTATACGCGGGGATAGGAGGCGTAAATCCATAGTTTCTCTATGAGAACTGTGGATACCGTAATGACTGGGGCGCATTTCGCTCGATTACAGAGCAGTCCTGCTCACAATATGTTGTGAAATGATGCCCCAAAATAAGCTGTTTGAACATAGCCTAACTCTAACAGTGTAAAGTTAGACTAGGTAGTCTTACAATGCGCCACATTGATCATAGCGCTGATAAACCTGGCGAATGTTAGAACTGTCTGACTTTTACACCTTCAATTCAGTTGGCTTTTATACTACAAACTGTGCTACGCCCCTTTTCCGGACAAGTAAGCAAGAAATTATCAAGAAACTGCCTAAAACAGTCAGTAAATGTGGTGTAAAGCATGTATGCCAGTATATGCCTGCAAATTGTTCCAAGAATCTAGTGCAACTGCCTGATGAATGCCCAATGTTCTAGGAAATAGCTTTGTATGGTGAAAATATGTAATTCTGAGGCCTATCTTGTAACTGGGAGACAGTGTATTCAGTTTTTCTTTTTGTATTGTGCCCTTACAGTGGCATATATCAGGGAATACACCAGATGTATACAAAAATATGTGAATATAACCATGTTTTAGAGGCAGATGATATCTTTGAATATTGTAGCTACATTTTTCTTTGTGTTAACGAAGTGTATATTGGGGGCCGTTCACATGGCGTGTTTGGATACGATGTTGGATCCGAAATCGCATCCAAAAACGCTGCAGCGATCAGATCCTAAACGGATCCAACATGCAGCATGCAACATGTCAATTCTTGGAATAGATCCGAAAGACGCAATGAGACATGCATCGCCGATCACTCGTATGAACGCCGATGCGTAGTTTCATATTAAAAGCAATGTAATTCATGTTCATTAGATACGTGTTTGGGTCCGACAGACGGATCCAAACACTTATCGAAAAGAGTATGTTCACATGACTCAACACGCCGTGTGAATAGACCCTTAGGATATGTTCACGCTATGTACTGCAGCGCGGGGGCCCCTTTGACATCCATTAATCGCGGCGCGTATTCGCTGCGAATAATTGACATGTCACTTACCTCTCCGCACGTACAATACGATCGTATTGTACGAGAGAGGAGAGGAGGCGTAATCCATACTACTTTATGAAAAGTATGGATTACCGTAATTGTGGCGTGCATCTCGCCGATATTAGAGCGCAAATACGTGGCGAAATTACCCCGTGTGAACATATCCTTACCTTCAACTTGATACTGACGATAAAACAATAACATATGTTACATCATTTACTATTCAGTCCAGAGCAGACAAGAGTTTTTCTCATAGTTATTTTATCAAAGATAAAAACATCTGATATTCAAGAGGTACAAGTTATCAGGACTGGAGGCTTCGGATGGAACCCAGGCGCTGGCATCACCTCCCCTTCATCACCTCGGAGTGTCTGGTGTAAGACGCAGCTTACACGCTCGGGACAGGATGACGACGAGGATTAGAAGCCTGACACAGCAAAAGGATTCAGAGCGATCACATCACATCACATTCAAATATAAAATAAATATGAAAAGTCAGGGCAGGTGAAGAGGCACAGGCAGGAGGCAGCACAATGACTGCTGGATACACATCCCCTCTTCTACCGGAGCAACATGCAGGGGGTACAATCGTGTAATGCTATACGTTTGCCATTGCTTAATTGTAAGGGTATGTTCATATGTCGGGTGTTTTAGAAGTATGCGCTGGTCAGTATGTACTTCTAAAGCGCGGGGGGAGCCCCATTCACTTCTATTATCCACGATGCATAAACACCGGGAAGAAGTGACATCACTTCTTTCTCCCGGCATACAATACGTGTGTATTGTATGCCAGGGTTAGACAGGTGTAATTCATAGCTTTCAATGAATTACCGTAATTGTGAGGGTGGATTGCAGCACAATTACATGCTGACATAAGCCCTGTGAACATACCCTAAAGCTCCATGTGCCTGTAATAAAATGGACTCCGCTGCAATTGATTACTGTGGTCATTAAGAAAATCTGAAATGTAATATATGATCACTGATAAGATTAAAATGTACTAAAACAGAGTGGTTTGTACCAAGACAGGTTAAGTGCAGTAGCCAGCTCAACGCTCCGCGCAGATAGGAGTTATGTCCAAAAAGAAGGCAAATTCCTAGAAGGTGGCAGGCTCTGGTTTATGGCTTTGGACGCTGGTTTAATTGCGGACAGCTACCCGCATGGCTCAGATCTCCAGACAGCTCGGGGTACTGGCTGACAGTGTGGGTTGCAGTCTCATATGGGACCAATATCAGCTGTCACGAACCGTAACGTGAAGAAAAATAGCTACTTTAGAGAAATATATCTAGATAACTGGTCCAAAATAGACATTTCTAAAGCTCAATGACTTACAGAAAATAACTACTACAGCCCTCGACTGAGATTGGTCCCACATAGGACTGAGCCATTGTTAAAAAAACTGAAATGTAAAGTTTGTTCCCCTCCTGAACAAAGACTGGAAGAATGCTCCTGATATGGACTGAAAGCATCATGTGTACCACAAAGCATCATGGGATAGAAGCAAGGACCTTACTGCAGGTGAAGCCCACGGGAGACACTGGGATACATCTATTCTTGACCCGCACCCTTCTCTGAATGAAGGGGTGTAGAGGATGAATATAAACCGTTTATTTTTGGCACGTTCTGCAGAGATCCCTGCAGGATGGCAGAAGCGGATATGTTGGTCGTAGCTCTCTGCCTGGACCAGCTTCTCTCATTTTCCTCACACGCCGGCTGCATGGGTCGGGGTACTGGGCTGTTTTAGGCCCATAGTAGAACACAGCCATCCGGCAAAGTCCACCTCTTCTTGTTCTGACGTCTTGATGAAACTATGGACCTGAAGGCCAAAGGAAGAAGTGTGTTAGTGACAGAAGGAAGAAGTGACTGGTGCCCACATCCATGACATGTAGGCGAGTGGCCAAGATGGGAAGTCATTACCATGAGCTGTTTGAGGTCTGCTCGCTCTGCTGGGTTCTTCACCAAGCTGTTAGAGAAAGGAAGAGAGAACTTTAACAAGACAGAAAGAACAGAGCATGTAACCATTCTAATATCCTTCCATCTCATCTACTCCAACTAATCTAGCCTTCTCTAGAAGGTCTCACCTGCGGTTTTTGATGCATTTTTTCCAAAATACCATGTATAGGTATTGCGCTGTACATACAGGTCAACGTCGCAGGGGGAGTGACGCGCGGCTGCACTCACTCCCCCCTGAGACGCTGAGGAGATGTCCGGAGCTGCAGGGAGCCTGGTGAGGTAAGTGACTTTTTTATTTTATTTTTTATTAGCTATAGGGGGGCACTACCTGGCTAACAGAGGGGGGCATCTACCTGACTACAAAGGGGCAACTACCTGGCTAACAGAGGGGGGGGGGGGGGGCAACTACCTGACTACAAAAGGGGGCACTACCTGGCTAACAGAGGGGGGGGGGCATCTGCCTGGCTACTAAAGGTGGCAACTACCTGGCTACTAAAGGGGGCACTACCTGGCTACTAAAGGGGGCAACTACCTAGCTACTAAAGGGGCCAACTACCTAGCTACTAAAGGGGCAACTATCTGACTACAAAGAGGGCGACTACCTGGCTACTAAATAGGGCGACTAACTGGCTACTAAAGGGGGCAACTACCTGGCTACTAAAGGGGGCAACTACCTGGCTACTAAAGGGGGCAACTACCTGGCTACTAAAGGGGGCAACTACCTGGCTACTAAAGGGGGCAACTACCTGGCTACTAAAGGGGGCAACTACCTGGCTACTAAAGGGGGCAACTACGTGGCTACTAAAGGGGGCACTACGTGGCTACTAAAGGGGGCAACTACCTAGCTAACAAAGGGGGCAACTACCTGCCTAACAAAGGGGGGCATCTACCTGGCTAACAAAGGGGGGCATCTACCTGGCTAACAAAGGGGGGCATCTACCTGGCTAACAAAGGGGGACATCTACCTGGCTAACAAAGGGGGACATCTACCTGGCTAACAAAGGGGGACATCTACCTGGCTAACAAAGGGGGGCATCTACCGGGCTACAAGGGGGCATCTACCTGGCTACAAGGGGGCATCTACCTGCCTGTAAGGGGCACTACCTGGTTATGGGGGGGGGGGGGGCGCAAAAAGCTGGCTATAAGGGAAAATACCTGGGTTTATTCCAAAGTGATTATGCAGTTCGGCGGGGTGGGTGTGGCTTTTTGAAGTGCGTGGCACACCAAAAAGATGGGCTGCCCTCTTCAATCTCCTGCTTTTCCATTTTCAAAAGTTGGCAACTATGCTTTAACTGCTCTAGCTGCCCCAATCAACAAGATGTATAGGGCAGATCGAAATCAGCTTGGCATGCCTATTGTAAAATTGACCGTTTTTGCAGCAGGTGTGCTCTGCAGAACCCCGGAATGAGTTCCATAGGACCCCATGTTAGCCTGGTTGGAAAATGGTACTCTAAGCAATGACTCCAGGGCTGATAAAAATTTGTCTACATTTATCACAGCATTGTTCATTACCACAGAACAGACAGAAGATTGTAATCTGCAGCTTGCAAAAGACACTGCTTTGCTTCTGGAGTCACAGTCTGTAACTTGAGGTCCATGTGCAATTAGGGGAAGTAGATTCTAAGTGTCTTTCGGAAGTATCAGATGAGAGATAGCACATGAGGAAACACCACATAATGGTATTTCCTAATATACTAGTCTCTGCGGCTCCAAAGCACATACATATTTCAGCAAGAATTAGTGATGTTATTAATTAGCACGAGATTAACTGTGGCTGGCAAAGTCCATATATATAGATTTTAGGCTTAAAGTTAGGCTAGGTTATTTTTTGTTGTTAGAGATAAGTTATCAAGATTGGTTTATTATGAATATTGTATGTAGAAAATTAATGGCACTGTTAGGCCTCATTCACACGGCTTATTTTGCCGCGGATTTGCGCCGTACTGCGCGCCGGATTGCGCTGCAGAACGGCACCAATCCGTCGGAGTCATTACGGTAATCCACTGCTCTCATAGAGAACAGTGGATTCCGTCGCTCCTCCCCGCTCGGCGAATCCGCCGCGGGGGAGAAAATGACATGCACATTATCCAGGCGCAATACGCGCCGTGGATAATGCAAGTCTATGGGGCCGGAGAGCGGCGCCCCCGCCGCGCTCCGCCCCCGTCCCGCCCCTTATTCACGGCGGATTTGTGAGCCGGATTGCACTCACGGCCTTATACATGTCCACTACTATATATCTGTATGGATTGATATTTTGTGTCAATAAAATGTATTAAAAAAAAAAAAAAAAAAAAGATTAACTGTGGCTGAGGCTGTAGAGGAAAAGGATGAAGCCATTTTGTTGAAGGGTTTCTCTGAGATTTAGGACAGTTTCATACATTGTGTTTTTTAACTGCATCAAAAATGCAAGCAACATAAAAAAAGGAGCATGCACTTTTTAACCTTACATTATCATGCTGGTAAGGAGGTGCCGAATGATTATTAGGCTACCGTATATACTCGTGTATAAGCCGAGTTTTTCAGGCCAAAAAATGAGCTGAATAACTCTACCTCGGCTTATACTTGAGTCACTGTCGGCACTCGGGCGCTGCGATGACCCGTGCGCCGGCAGGGACACTTCTGCTACATGCGACTCCTCAGGGAGCGCATATAGCAGAATGCCGAGTACAGCTGACAGCGACGGGCACTGCCGTGGCCCGTCGCTGTCGGCGATCTCTTCCCCTATGAGCTCCAGAGGAGTCGCATATACAGGTGAAGCGATACCACTGCGGAGTAGAGAGCGAGCGCTCCCTGCGCCGCAGTGGACTCCGGACAGCCGCAAGCAGACTCGCGGCCGTCCGGAGTTTCCGGCACAGGCAGCGTGTCATCACGCTGCGTGCGCGGCCTGATGACATCACCCGCCTGTGCCGAGAAGACAGAGCGCGCGGGAGGCCGGACAGCGAGGAGGCGGAGCGGCAAGGGAGTCAGGTAAGTGTTCGTTTGTTTTATTACCTGACTATACCTAGCCTATACCTGCCTATACTGGACTATACCTGCCTATTACCTGCATATTACCTGCCTTCACCTAGCCTATACCTGCCTTTACCTAGCCTATACCAGACTATACCAGCCTATACTAGCCTACGTCCCAGTCATTACGGTAATCCACGGTTCTCATAGAGAACTATGGATTACATCTCCTCTCCCTGCTCAATCAATACCCCCAAGCACACGGCGTAATTGCAGGCGAAATACGTCCCTTATAGTTGACACTCGCCGCTAACAGCAGGGATTGGAGTCATCTGCTGTTTAACTATTAGAATGCCGGGGTGCCAAGCGGATGCCATGAGAGCTGGAAGCCTGATAAAAGCTTCCATCACCACCATGTTAGCACTTCTTGGTACACCCTTTTTTCTGCATTATCTATGAAATGCAAAAGGGTACACAATCGATCATACCCCTCGTGGTTAAGTACCCTAGGGGGACTGCATGTAAAAACAAAAATAAAAATAAAATATTAAAAGTTCAAAAACACCCCTATTTTGGCATTTTACCATTGTACAAATAAAGAATTAAAAAATGTCAAAAGTTACACATAATTGGTATTGTCACATCCAGAAGAGTCCAATCTATTAAAAAGAACATTAATCCCACACGTGGAACACTATAAAAGAAAATGATTCCAAGCACCAAAATTGTGGGTTTTTTGACCATTTCATTTCCCAAAGATATTGAAATAAAAAGTGATCAAAAACTCATACATATCCCAAAATGTTACCTATAAAAACTACACTTCAGCCCACAAAAAAGTGAGCCCTAACTCAGGTCCATAAGTGGAAAAATAAAAAAAGTTATTAGTTATTATTGAAAGCTGAGGAGAAAAAAAACAAAGAGCCAAAAAATTATGGCCAAGCGGCAGGAAGGGGTTAATGAACCCAAATTTTACATGTGTTAAAAATTACAGTTAATTAAAAAACCACTTGCATTAAAAAAAAATGCATGCAGTAATGTGTGAACTCCGCCTTGAAGTTGAACAGGAGATAAGAACTGCGCTAGCACTGGAAGAAAGCAAAATCAGAACAGCAATGCTTTTGGTAATATTCTTTAATTTAACTTTGCCTACATGTTTAAAGTGAACCTATCAGGTGGTTTATACTGCCCTATCCGAGAGCAGGATATGAACTCTGTGATATTTGGATTTATATATGTTGTGATGCTGAATTCCTGAGTAAAAAGCAGAGTAAATCCTAGAAGAGAGAATGAAAATCCTGCTTACTCTGCCCACATACAGAGTTTGCTCTGTACACACACTGATACAGGAAATCTGTCAATCACTGTATGTGGATTAGGTCAGCAGGACTTTCACTATCACTTAATGAGTCCTATCAGGATTTACTCTGCACTTCACTCAGAAATCCTACTTCAAATCATATAAACCTATATATCGGAGTTCTGCTTCTCTCCTTTCAGAATATCCTTCTCTCAGGTCGTATAAACCACCTGATACGTTTACCTTAACATCTTATGGCTATGCAGAGATCTGATCACCAACTCTGTAAAGCCTGATGATGGATTCTGAGGACAAAGGTGTTTTTTTTTTTGTCTTCGGTCATACACAGTATTGTCATAAAGATCTAGTCTGTGGTCAAACATCTATTAATCTATATAATATACACATAAGTCAGGGAAAATGTATAGATCTAATTATACGCTGTCAGCTTACAACATCCAGTCCATCCGCAGCTGGCTCTGCAAGGATGTTCCAGAACAACTTTGCAGTGATTTCAGCTCCATTATACAGCTGCAAGTGCAGTGAGCGGCTGTCGGCAACAGCCAGACTCTCCGGAGAGAAGGCTGGGATGGTTTATCATCGTCTCTACCTTCACAGCACCCAGTGACCACTGTCTATACAGCCCAGCAGGCAGCTTTCAGGCTTCCTGCTCCATCTCCAGAAGACAGAGCTGTATTTTCTCTGTAACATGGGCTAAGATATCAGCCTCAGTTTCAGCGGACATCAGTAATCATGAGGGGAAAAAAACAAAAACAGTTGTAAAAATATCCTGCAGAAGTCTTTTTTTGGCCTAGCAGAGGGCACAAAGTGTAAAACAAAGAAATCCTGAACCATATATCACCTATATGAAATAGTCCATAACAGAAAGGTGACGCAATTTAAACATTTATTTTGACAATTTTTTTGCTATGAAAAAAATAGGAAAAACACTTAGACATTTCTTCTATTTTTTTGTCTTCTCTGATATCATAAAACTTAGGTCACATCCGTCTGCAGATAGCTGGTTCGCAGTGTTTGCTCCTCATCAGTGCCGAGTAGTGCATGGTGCCTTTCCCTAATGAAAGGAATGTTACCCCTTTGCGAGCCATGTCCAGAGCCACTCACCTCACCAACTAGTACTCTACTCTGCAGTGATAAGGGGCAAACACCCAGAAACAGCTGTCAGCACATAAATATCCGGATCACAAGTATCAGTCAGTTGGATGTGACTTGAGGAACACTACATCCAATAGGTGGCACTGCAGCTCTTTGCCAATGAGCCTTTTTGAAAAAAATTACATTTCAGTGGAGCAACTGATGGTGTATAAGTCTTCACACACCTACATGGTGCCTCATCCTAATGAGGAAGGTTACCACTTTCAAACTTGCATGTAATAAAAAACAAAAAAGTGTACCTGGCTATGAAGTGGATATTATGGTGTAACTGTTACTAGAATCCAGACAATGTTGTACATGACAGGAATCAGAACAGGAAATGTCATCAGATGCTTTGCAACCTCAAACGATTGTATCTCACCATAAAAATAAGATGGAAAGACACCTACTAGAAGAAAAGGTCTCCCTCCTCCAGAACAGGTCTAGATGACTTGAGCAGTTTTGAAATTGCAATGTATGCTCCATGCTTACGTGTCTGTTCCCCGAGTGGAAACCTTGCAGACAGTGCTGTATGGATGTGTGTTTCTCCCCGGACATCCATACAATTACTTATTTTCAGAGGGTAAGGAAAGTATTCAGACCACTTTAAATTTCTCACTCTTTGTTTCATTGCAGCCATTTGGTAAGATCAAAAAAGTTAATTTTTTCGCACATTAATATACACTCTGCCCCCCCCCACCACCACCACCCACATCTTGACAGGAAAAAAACTGAAATGTAGATATTTTTGCTAAATTACTAAACAAGAAAAACTGAAAAATCACATGGTCATAAGAATTCATGACCCTTTGCTGTGATACTCATATTTAACACACATGCTGTCCATTTCCTTCTGATCCTCCTTGAGATGGTTCTACTCCTTCATTTGAGTCCAGCTGTGTTTAATTAAACTGTTTGGACTTGATTAGTAAAGGCACACACCTGTCTATATACAGTAAGACCTCACAGCTCACAGTGCGTGTCAGAGCACATGAGAATCATGAGGTCTAAGGAACTGCCCAAGGAACTGAGAGACAGAATTGTGGCAAGGCACAGATCTGCAGCACTCAAGGTTCCTAAGAGCACAGTGGACTCTATAATCCTTAAATAGAAGAAGTTTGGGACGACCACAACTCTTCCTTGACCTGGCCATCCAGTAGGAGAAGAGCCTTGGTGAGAGAGGTAAAGAAGAACCCCAAGATCACTGTGGCTGATCTCCAGAGATGCAGTAGGGAGATGGAGAAAGTCCACAAAGTCAACTATCACTGGGGCCTCCACCAGTCGGGGCTTTATGGCAGAGTGCGGCCGACAGAAGCCTCTCCCAGTTGCAAGACAAAATGAAAGCCGCATACAGTTTGCAAAAAAACACATGAAGGATCCCAGACTATGAGAAATAAGATTCTCTGGGTTGATGAGACGAAGATTGAACTTTTTGGTGTTAATTGTAAGCGGTATGTGTGGAGAAAACTAGGCCCTGCTCATCACCTGCCCAATACAATCCCAATAGTGAAACATGGTAGGGGCAGCATCATGCTATGGGGGTGTTTTTTCAGCTGCAGGGACAGGACGACTGGTTGCAATTGAAGGAAAGATGAATGCGGCCAAGTATAGACATATCCTGGATGAAAACCTCTTCCAGACGCTCTGGATCTCAGACTGGGCGGAAGGTTCATCTTCCAACAAGACAATGACCCTAAGCACACAGCTAAAATAACAAAGCAGTGGCTTCAGAACAACTCTGTGACCATTCTTGACTGGCCCAGACAGAGCCCTGACCGAAACCAAATTGAGCATCTCTGGAGAGACTTGAAAATGGCTGTCCACAAAAGCTCCCCATCCAACATGAGGGAACTGGAGTGGGTATGAAAGGACGAATGGCAGTGGATCCCAAAATCCAGGTGTGAAAAACCTGTTGCATCAACCCATAGAAGACTCATGGCTGTACTTGCTCAACAGGTTGCTTCTACTCAATACTGAGCAAAGGGTCCGAATTCTTATGACCATGTGATATTTCAGTTTTTCTTGTTTATTAATTTTGCAAAATATCTACATTTCTGGTTTTTTTTTCATTTCAGATGGGGGGGGGGGGGTAGGGGCGCACAGAGCCTGTACATTAATGAGCAAAAATGAACTTTTTTGATCTTACCAAAAGGACTGCAATGGACAAAGAGTGAAAATGTAAAGGGGTCTTCTGAAATACTCTTCCGTACCCACTGTATGTACCATTTGCTATTGACATTAAATCTATCATGTCTATGCTGTCTGCATGAAACTGTGTTCAAAGCACCTACCATTTATTTCACAAGTCCTGGAATTCAGCCCCAAACACATCCAACTGGGCAACTTGGAGGTCGGCTGTTAAAGGCAGGAAATAAAATGTTAACATTGGGATTAATTTCATTCACATAAAAACAAGAAAATAATCTTACAACAAAAACATTAAACACTAGAAAAATAATTAACACGGTGGATATATTGGCATTTTGCTCATAATTTTGTATGGGAAACCCAACCCTCCTGGATAACTTTACAAGGGTAGTCCAAGTCAAATTTTAAATATTAATAAAAGTGGCCCATACTTTTACTCATCCCCATCACTTCGAATCCAATACGTCACGCAGTCCGCCACTTCCCCAGGTCTTAACTTTCTTAGCCATGGCAGTCAGATTGTTACCATTGTAGCCGGTCACGTCAATTTCCTACAATCTACATTGGAAGTGATTATGTGAACTCTCAAACGGTGATGTCTATGGCAATGAATGACCCCCAGGAGCCAGAAGCACACAGACCGGGGGGAAGAAGGAAAGCCACTGGCTGGCTAGATAGAGGTGAAGGAGGGAGGAAAGTAATGACTTTTTTTTATTAGCGTTTCATAACTATGCAGCCAGTAATTTCTTTTGATAATATTAACCTGGACCACCCTTTTAAGCTTATACAGTTTTCTGCTACGGATCTGTTATAGGAATTGCTCCATCTTTAGTAAATAATTTGTAATTTAAAAATAATTTAATAAAAAAGAGCAGGCAAAAAAATTACATAAATACATTTTTTTTTTTTTTAAGAAAAACCGGTTTACTAGCTCTCACTCCTGAGGTGATCTATCTTAACAACACACCAGCGGGGACAATTCTGCCACCTTTGTTACTAATGGCTGAAACATGGCAGCCGTAGCCAAAGCACATTGTCTCAGCGGTCACATGCTGTTACTGACATCTCACACTCATGCAAAGGCGAATCTAATGTCAATTCTATAAAGCAAAGTCTACTGTACACAGCAGTGGACAAACAACCTGAAAACAAAATCCTAAAATAGTGTTCTCATAAAACAGAGTTGTTTGTCACTGTCTGTCTAAAAGTTGCTGAAAAAAAAAAAACAACACCTCGGGTTTTTTTTTGCGCGGTTCTTGCACCTTTCTTTGGGCGGAGGATTTGAAGCAACAGAATTCAGCTCATTGACCAGAATTCCTCCCATCGTAGTTCTGGGATGATTCCTGACCTTTTTCAGAATCCTCCTTAGACCTTACCCAAGGTGAGATATTGGCATGCAGCCCCAAATCAAAGAAGATTGACAGACACTTGTGTTTCTTCCATTTTTTTAATAATTTTGCGCCAACAGTTGTTCCCTTCTCACCAAGCTTGCTGGCCCTATTGTCCTGTAGCCCATTCCAGCCTTGTGCAGGTCTTACAATTATGTCCCTGGTGTTTTTTCGACGCTCATTGGTAGGGGGTGGCGGGGGTACCCATGGTGGAAGAGGTTGGAGTGTATTGTGTGTGGACAAGAGTCTCTTATACAGGTAGTACAAAACGAGTTCAAACAGGTGCAATTTACATACAGGTAATGAGATGCAGGAATATGAGGGCATATTAAAGAAATATATTAACTACATCTGTGTGTTTCATGTATAATTAAAATGCAAAAATTAATTCATTTTAAAACCAGAACAATTTTTATTTTCTGGATTTATTTTAGATTTGGTCTAGCGCTTTTTAGGTGTTTGTTGGAGTATAGGAAGGATTGTGGGCATTTATCCTCACCGTTTTTTTTTCCGCAGAGATTATAGTGATATTGCCAATGGTGTCTGGGCAGTAGGCTTCTCTACTTTCTACAGTGAAGGAACAATAATTATTTTGTTCCCTTTGCTGGATTTTGTATCGTTTGTCCCACCTGACAAAGTAACTTAGAAACAGTCTATAATTTTAAGGGTTAGGTTAATATTTAACAATGAGAAAGAGAAATAATCCAAAATAACATCCAGAAAATCTACCATGTAAAAAATAATTATATAAATGTATTTGCATTTGTGAAGAGAAAAATAAATTATTTGATCCCCTACCAAACCATTAAGAGTTCTGGCCATACACACTAGCTAAACGCTCCTAATTAACTCAGTACTAGCATTAAGGACAGCGCTGTCTTAAATAGTCACATTTATGTCAACAGACCTCAATCAGCCAGGGACTCCTACCTGTCATACAAACATGGGCTAGAGACACAAAGAGGCTTTCTAAGGATGTCTTGGGACAAGATGTACTTAGACATGCACAAAGCTGGGAATGGGCTACAAACACATTAAGTAGATGCTGGGGTGAGGAGGACGGCAACTGTTGGGTTCGCAATAGTAAGAAATCTGGTAAATATAGATTAATTACAAAATTAATGTCAAATCGACATCGATCTGCTGGACGTCATGCAAAATCTCCACCTGCATGGGGTTATCCTGATCATAGAGGAGGAGATGTCAGAGAGGGACACGAGATCAGCCTCTAAACTACACAGGGGGGGGGCGGTCCGGGGGGGATTGGAGCTTGATTACATAATCTCAAGGCAGCTGGGACCACATTCACAAGAAAATATTGGTAACATCATTAAACCTAATGTTTAAATCTGCCAGTGCCGCAAGGTCCCCCTGCTCAAGAAGGCACATGTCGCTCAGACCTGTCTGAAGTTTGCCAATGAACACCTGGATGATTCTCGTGAGTGATGGGTGGAAGGCTTGCTGTGGTCAGATGGAGACAAAAATTGAGCTCTTTGCATTAACTCAACTCCACTGTGTTTGGAGGAAGAGAAATGCTGTCCTGTGACCCAAAAGAGACACCGTCCCGTACTGTCACAGCACGGAGGTGGGCAACATTGTGTTTTGGTGGCGGTGTTTCTCTGCTAAGGGCACAGGAATACTTTCACCGCAATCAATGGGAGAAGGGATGGAGCCATGTACCTGTAAAATCCAGGATGTACAACCGCTCCTTCCCTCCGTCAGGACATTAATAATGGAGTCTTGACTGGGTCTTCCATGCAAGGACAGAGACCCAAAACATACGCAAGGCAACAAATGAGTGGCTCATAAAGAAAGCACATTAAGGTCATGGAGTGGTAGGCAGTCTCCAGACCTTTAATCCCATAGAAAATTTATGGAGGGAAGTTTAGGCTCCTGAGTTGACTAAGCGAAACCTCAAATTCTTAATTGACTTTAGAGATGATCTTACAAAAGGGAGTGGACCACAAATTCCTCCTGACATGTGCGCAAGCAAACCTCATCATAAACTACAAAAAAAAAATGTTTAACTGCTGTGGCTTGCCAACAAAGGGTCTTTGCCAGCAAGTTTAAGTTGTTGTTTTGCCAGAGGGATCAAATACTTTACTTTCTCACTGTAACAATGCAATTAAATTTATATTATTTATACTCACAATGGGATATTTTGGATTTTATTTTGCGATATTCTCTATCTCTCAATTTAAATTCACCTACCCTTAAAATTAGTGACCGGTTCATGTCTTTGCCAGTGGAGCAATAAATTACCAATCTGAAGGGATCTAAATAATTTATTCCTCTTCAAGGAATGTATTGCATGAAACACACTTACATTCTCATTAAGCCAAGCATATACATGTATGGTAGTTGGTAATGGACACACAAGATTGTTTGCTTCTTTTTAAAGTCATCAAACAGCTTATGGTAAAGTATGTGAGCACCTTTAGGCTCGTTCACACGGACTTATTTGTCCGCAGAGTATTGGCGCCATACATACCGCGCCGGATTTGCGCCCCTTGCTGTACGCGCCCCAATCCGCTCTGAGTTAAGTACGGTAAATTCCATATGCTCTCCTATAGAACAGTGCGATTCGTCGCTCCTCCCGCTTGGCGGAATCCGCCGCGGTGGGGAGGGAAAGTGACATGCACCATTTACGGCGCGTACGCGCCGTAAGATAATGACAGTCTATGGTGGCCGGGGTGCGCCGCCGCCCCGCCGCCGCTCCGGCCCCGCCCCTATTCATGCCGGATTTGCCGGAGCGCAAATCCGGACTCACAAATCGCCGGTGATAAGCCGTCGTAACACTAGCCTTAGGCTGAAGATACTCATAATTTCTATTATTCATATTCTATTAAAAACACATATTCCACAGCTTTAGAACACCTTTTATTACATTTCCTACAGCAAATAACTGGAAGTCGTCAGGTGCAATATGAAATGCATGTGCATTCCAAATCTCCCGAGTACATTCTTTTTATTTTGCACAATTTGTTATGACATCGAACATCAATTTGGACAACACGGTTAATCCCATATAAACTTAAAAAATATAGCGAAGAGTAAAACTAATATGTTACACTATTTCTAAGTGCAGACGTATTACTTAAAGAGGGGTGTTTTGTTAAGTATGCTAGGAGACAATTAACACATACAGGGATTCAAAGATTAGAAAGACTGGAAATTTTACCTCGTTTTTTACTATATAATCCAGCACTCCAAAAAATGGCCATGGGACGGTAAATAGACTGTCTGCGACCAAAGGGCCTGCAGAAAAGAAACAAGACAAGAACAGTTGATGAATAATGTGCAGAAAAATCTTCATGCTATATAAATTGTCTTAGTGATCTAGTGTTAAAGAAGTTTTGAATTAAAAAAAAAAAAACAAAAAACAAAAAAAAACCTTAAAATTAAATTAATAAATACTGACCATAATACTTAAATCCATTAATAACTTACTTTAACTTAGATTACCATCTACTCCTTTTCAACACTTTTCCATGATCCCCCATCAGTCCTACTTTCTGTCCAGGGTCCAACAATGGGCATGTGACCACGGCAGCCAATTGATGGCTATAATGGGCTATCGCTGGTGTAGTCAGTGATTGGCTGCAGTGATCACATGTCCCTTGTTAAAGGGGTTGTCTCACTACAAGGATTGCTTTTTATATTAAAGATCTTGCAGAAACAAGTCACTTTGCAATATATGTTCCATTTTACCAGTGTCCTACCTATTCTAGAATATCCCCTCTTGTATGGGCTGCATCAGTTCCTCAGGTCGCTATAGCTACAGTCTGGTTCAATCTCTTATGATAGGCTGAAGCACTGGTTCGTATAGCTACAGACCTGGTGTCCTCAACTGTTTATCACGCAGTCATTACACACGTCCTGAATCAAAAAAGCAATACCGACTCAAAACAGGACTGAATGATGTAGAGTGAGACATACCCTTTTAAGAGGAAATACTGTAAACTCAGAAGCATCAAGTGTATAAAAGCAGACTAACATATGCTCTATTACAGCCAATCGGATGTGCCACATGCCATGGTATATATGCCTGATACTCCTTTTTGCTGTAATTTAGACATTACATTGCTGCAGTATAGAGGTCATTTCTGATGTGAACTATACATAATTCTGCCAGATTGTCTGTACTTCATCAATCATTTACATACAAAGGTAATCTGAGATTACAAAATAGCAAGTATGCGTATGTCCTGGTGCTCCTTAAATGGCAGAAAAAAACAGACGAGCGAACCGGTACGATCTACAGTAACAAGCTCTCTCTGCTGGCCCCATTATACACATAGTGTCAGAGGATCTCAACAGAAAACAAGGCAAGGAAAATACCAGTTACTTGTAATTCAGTTACTATATAGATCCTGTTACACGTGTACTGTTACACGGGATCCCTTCAATCTTGTTTGTGACTGAAGAATCAGGCAACTACTAATATCAAATGATGATTTGCGCGAAACCCCCCAAATCATGTATTAATATGCAGAAAAAAAAAAAGTGCAGAGACCAGAGGAAAAAGAAGCTGCACTCACAGCTAATGGGGCGTCCTGGTGGTCTGGGACGAGGAGACAGGTCAGATGATGCAGGGTCTCCTTCTACGGAACAACCAAAAATCAGTTCCAACTCCTTAGCATCAGGTGGTGGGATAGGATACCGCCCAATAGCCATTTCCACCAGTGACAGACCCATGCTCCAAATGTCAGATTGCACAGAGTAGTGTGTGCCTTGTAGTCGCTCCGGCTAGAATGAGAGAACACACTCTGATATTCATAATGAAATATATAATAAGAAATATAAAAAAAATTGCATGCAGTGATATCCAGGTCATGCAATTTTAACGTAAAGGTTACATATAGTTTTGCCACGTTTTTATTGTTCCAATGCATAACAAAAAAATATATGAAATATATATATATATAGATATAAACACACACACACAGATTACATAAACACATAAATACTTTGCCTTGCGAAAGTATTCGGCCCCTTGTACATTTCTACCTATTTACCACATTTCAGTTTCATAAACAAAACGCTATAAAATTTTTATTTTTTGGTGACAGGAAATCAACATGTGGGACACTATTGTGAAGTGGAACGAAATTTATTGGATATTTTTAAACTTTGTAAAAAATCAAAAAACTGATAGTGCATTGGTGCGTGCCACTATTATTCGTCCCCCTTAAGTTAATATTTTGTAGCTGCCACCTTTTGCTTCGAATACAAGTGCCAAGTCACTTGGGGTTTTTGTTTCTATCAGTTTTGACATTCGAGAGACTGAAAATTCCTTTGCCCATTTACATTCCTTGGCACACAGCTGCGAGCTCAGTGTAGGTGGATGGAGAGCGTTTGTGAAAACAGCTGGAAGTCTGTGAGGTTGGATGGAGAGCGTTTGTGAACAGCATGGAAGCTCAGTGGAGGTTGGAATGGAGAGCGTTTGTGAACAAGCAGTTTTCAGCCTCCTTCACAGTTTCTCGATTGGATTCAGGTCTGGACTGTGACTTGGCATTCTAACACTCTGGATACGTTTATTTGTAAAACACTTCCCATTGTAGGATTTTGCTTTATGTTTGGATCATTGTCCTTGTTGGAAGATAAATCTCCGTTCCCCAGTCTAGGTCCTTTAGCAGACTCCCAACAGGTTTTTCTTCCAGGAATGGTCCTGTATTTGGTCCATCATTCTTCATTCATTTTGTAACCATCTTCCCTTCGTCCCTGCTGAAGAAAAGCCCAAAAAAAACTCCCCAACAAAAACCATGATTGCTGCACCCCACATGTGTGACAGTGGGGATGGTGTGTTCAGGGGGATGAGCTGTGTTGCTTTTTTTAAAACAAAAATATCATTTTTGATTTGTGGCCAAAAAGTTGGATTTTGGTTTCATCTGAGCAGATGCCCCTTCATTCCACATGTTTGGTGTCTCCCAGGTGGCTTGTGGCACAAATCTTTAACGAAAGACTTTTTATGGATATCTTTGAGAAATGGCTTTCTTCTTGCTCTTCATAAACAGGCCAGATTTGTGCTCAGGTGTACGGACTGTTTGTTATCCTATGGACAGGGACTCTCCCACTCAGCTGTGCATCTCTGATCAGTATGCTCCTTGTTTGAGATGAAAGTTTAGAGGACGGACAGGTACTTGGTAGATTTGCAGTGGTTGAATACTTCCCAATTTCAATATGATCTCTTGCACAGTGCTCATTGGGATGTTTAAAGTTTGGGAATCTTTTTGTAGATCAAAATCCGGGGTTTTCGCCACAACAGTATGAAGGGCCTGCCTGGTGTGTTACCTTGCGTCTTCATGCTGCGATCCTGCGCTTTTTTTAACAGAACCCTGAAAACTATCACAGAGCAGGGTTGCATTTATATGGAGAAATTTGATTACACAAGGGGGATTATCATTATTCATCATCAGTCATTTAGGACAACATCTGGATCATTCAGAGATACTCACTGACTTCTGGTGTGAGTTTGTGGCACCTAGAATAAGTAATAGGTTCCACCCGAATAGAATGTTGCAGACCCACTTTTCAGGTTTTTTTTTACCAACGTCTTCCATTCACATTGAGTCCCATTGTTTATTAATTCTTCACCATAAAAATTAAATTTATATCTTTATGTTTTGAAGCTGAAAAGTGGCTCAAAAAGGCTGAAAAGTTCAAGGAGGGCGAATACTTTTGCAAGGCACTGTCATATATATATATATATATTATATATTATATTACTATTTATATATTATATATTTTTATATATATATATTATTTATACACATACATACATACATACGCATACATACACACATATTACAGGCAGTCCCCTGGGTTACATATGGGATAGGGGACTGTAGGTTTGTTCTTAGTTGAAATTGTATGGTAACAGTCAGAAACAGGTATATTTATTAAATGCAATTACTTTTTTTTAGTTTTTTGTTTTTGGATAGTGCAGGGACAGTTCTTTTAACATTTGTTTTGTGATGTCCTGTCTGTGGGTTTTTTAGAGATTTCCACTAACGTTCTCGTATAATCATGTGCAGCCTTGTGGCATGCTGGCATTAGGTTATATGGGGGCGTGACTCAGTGTTAAATGTCTCAGCACACCCATAAGTCTCCGCTTGTTAAAACTAGGGACGTATGTAATGTCGGAACGATGTAAGTCGGGGACTGCCTGTGTGTGTTAATATTTATATATATACTGTATTATATATATATATATATATATATATATATATATAATCATAATCATGATATATATATAATATATACTATATATTATATATATATATATATATATATATATATACACACCCACACAATATATATACACTCTAATTTAAAAGGAAGTCCTGACAGCAGATATGGATAGGGCGCCAAATGCAAATTATATTTCTGGTTCCTTTTGATAAAATATTTTTACAGTACTTCTGCCCAGACAGAATCTAAAAGCTTACACTTGCTTCTCCTCTCACCTGTGTTCCCATTCGGTCACTATCCGCCACCTCTGCTGATTTTCTGCTGACTTCCGGCTTCAATGGAACAGACCGTCACCACTGCAGCCACTGACTGTAAATGCCGTCAATATGTGAATACTGCAGCCAATCAGCAGCTGCAGCGATAATGTTCTGTTCAGGGCAGGAATAAAGTAAAAGTAATTCTGGGGATATTGCTAACCAGAGTTTATTGAAGCCAGGTTATAAACACTGTCCTATTGTATTGTTCAAAATTTGCTTACGCCACCAACATAGTTAGGCTTTATAAATTAGAGATGTCAAAAATGTTCCTTTTCCTTTATGTCACTTTCAGAAATTGGCAATGTTGTTAAATGTGCAAACATATATAGTATATGCTGCACATACAAACCCTGTCACCACCTGCAGCCTCCACCTAAAAAATATTTCTGCTCCTTTCTTGACTTTGACTCTGCAAATATATTGCCTTCGTAATCTCCCACCTAGATTACTGCAACATTCTTACTGCCTCCAATCAATCCTCAACTCCACTGCCCGGCTGGTCCCTTCGCTGGCTATCCATTTTCCAGCCAATTCAGTTCACTCAGGCTTTCCATAACGATTCATACATCTCTGACATAATCTCCAGATACCTCACTTCACGCAATCTCTACACTTCACAGGACGCCCCTATGCTCTCCTCATGTCAGCTCCTCGCAGAGCCATCTCCAAGACTTCTCCCATGCTTCCCCATTACTCTGGAACTTACTGCCACAACACATCAGACTCTCCTGCACCTTTACAACTGTCAAAGACCCCTTTGGGTTGTACACAGCCCTTTAGTTAAAGGTGGTTGTCTCATCTTCAAAGGGTTTCATAGGATGCTTGAGTTAAATAATGCTGCTTTGCTCTGTCACTTCCTGGTCAAGCTGTCTGTAATTAGCATATGAGTTCCGTGTATTCAGACTTCTCTGTTTATTAGTCTAGGATTAGCTAAATTACCGTCTACCAGGACAGGAGAAGCTTCTGAGCTAATGTAAACAGATCAGATAACACACAAGCTCTCACACTACCACAACCTGCGTGATAACATCACTCCCTGCTATCAGATAGAAGAAACAGCGGGGTAGAAGGAGTACACAGGTCAGTCACTTGGGAAACCTGAGAGCCCTCAAATCATTTGTAGCTCCTTAACAAATAAAAAGATTAAAAAAAGGCTAAAAATATTATTGGAAAACGTCTTCATTTAGTGTTCCCTACATTTTGAAAGCTATTCTTTGTAGTGAGTCAACCCCTTTAATGGCGCTTTAATATAAAGAGTTCCTTGCCTTACTTTTGCAGCAAAGTGTTAACAAATCTGTTTTCTGTAATACATCAGAATGTCTCTGGGAGACATAATGCAAATGGAATACACCCACCCCCACGTGTATCGGAGAGCTGTTATTACACACACACATACACACAGTGTGGGAGGACATCTCTATCCTCCATCTGCTGTGTGACACAATGTGAACAAAACCGATCCACTGCGCAAAGATTACACATTATGAAGAGAACATAATGCACAAATGCAACACCAGGAATGGACACCGAGCAGGACAACCGTCCTCCAGTGAGATGAATCTGTAGAAATATATTGGAAAGCCCCTGTAGCACTCACAGACATGTACGATCTTGTTCCCACAAAAGAATTGGCCATAGAGTCAATGAGTTGTCCGCTGACTCCAAAGTCGCACAGTTTTATTTCTCCTCTGGAGTTCACGAGGATATTAGATGGCTTCACATCTACAGAAAAAACACATACAAAAAATGGGACATTACTTACTCAAAAAAACACTAAAATTTTTGGGCCATGGGTGTCACTAATAGGTTGTAAGCCAGCATGGTGTACCACATATATCTGTATTTATGGCACCCTTCTGTATCTCCTTATTTATATGCAACTGTAATACCAGCAAACACCCCCCTCATGCATTGAGAGTATGTGAGTGGTTGTTTTATTTGTATTTTTGCATTTGTGCAATCTCCCCATGCATTATACTGTGGCTTTTCTGCATGCTGGCGTGAACAGGTATTAAGTTCATGTGCAGTTTTGTATCATCTAATTGTTCCCATAGTTGTGGGGTGTGTGAGCTGCTGCTCAGTAATTAGCTGCACCTGTTAATTTTTCCCAGGTAGCATATAGGCCAGTGTTGCCTGCTACTGGGTTCAGTCTAGTCCAGCCACTGAGCTGTGAATATGGCCCAAAAATTGTAGTGGCTTCACATCTACAACAAAGTAAAACAAGAATTAAGGAGAGCAGAGGAACAGTAGTACAACTACCATAGGAGCTATAGGGAGGAAGGGAACAGACAGCTGTAGAGGGAGCTGCCAGCTTCATCTCTATGAAAGCCCAGTATTCAGAGTATTCTTTCCTCTAACAATATGTTTCAGTTACTAGGAGACAGATGCACTGAAAGCTTCTCCCATGGGGGCAATTAAAGCACTTGTGGATTAACTCTCATGCTGCAGACTTCCCTCTGACAGCCTCCCGTTGGCCTTGGTAAAATGCTGAAAATAGGCGCTGTATTCAACAATCAATCAGCTCTACTGTCATTGTATAAACTGGATGTAAAGCAGGTAACCTGCATGGATATGCCTCTGCCTGCGTGCTACATGTGAAATCCAGAAACTCATCTATATGATGCAACATGATGTCAAATGTATTGTTCATTTTATCCACAGCAGATTCCATGTAAGAGAAAAGAAGCATACTGAGAAGAAAGCAATCATACTGCATGTCAATACCGCACGCCTGCGCTGAGGATTTATGTAATGAAATACTGTAATAGATGGCTTGAAGTTTTGCGGTTTCTGAATAAGGGCTTGTCCCCACAGCACAGGTTTTCCATCTGTTTTACAGACGTTTTTTGGATTTTAAAGCATTCGGTTATCCGACTGTCTTTTACATGGATAGAAAATCTGTGCAGCAGTCCCCACTGTATGGATTTTTTGCTGGATGGTTTTTTACACCACCGCCGTTCTGAAAAACGTAGAACATGTTTATTCCACCTGGTTTTCGGGTTGAACCTGAACATGTGGGTGCGAAGGGGGAGGCCTGAATCCGCAAACTGCAGACAAAAGCCGTCCCCCTGCGTGCTGAAAAAAGACCAAATACTGGTAGGCATTTCTTGACCGGTATTTGGTCTTTACCATGTAAACACACCCATATATACAATAATGAGAAAGCTAGGTAAGGCCCCACTCCCATTACAATTATAGGATACCGTGAAAAATGTATTCTGACGGAAACTGCAAAAGGCATTAAAGTGATGTGAACCAGTATGGCAATGGCTATAGTGGCAATGGAATTTTTCCCAGTTCAAGCAATCCCCGAGTAACGGCACTCCGATATTGGATGGTCTCCTAAATACATGCGGAGGACCTGAATGAACACCCTGAATGTCTTTGTTTTTATTTCTGTTCAGGTTTGTCTTCTTATTATTATTGTTTGGTCAAGAAGATCTTATTGTACTTTGTTTGTAGTTTGTAATCTACTTCCTTTTCAGCAGGCATATACTTCATCAATATATTGTGTGGTGACTTATGAGTTGATGCATGTAGCTCCATTATACACATGTACACGAGTGTTATAACCTGATATGCTGAACATTTGATTATGTTTTGTTATTTGAAAAATCGAATTAAATATTTATTTAAAAAAAAAAAAAATAATCCATGCGGAGACTTTTTATGAGGTGTGACTTAATGTGTGAGGTCAGCACCTACATTCCACAATGAGGCTGCACTGTCACGATCATTGTATGCTGCCCATGCTAGTGTAGAGCAGTCCTCCAGCTCCAGACTACCAAGCCAACCACCAGGGTTAAACACATATACTAATCATATGGGTGCAGAAATAGCTATATCCAGACTCTATTTGGATAGGGAACGTATAGCCTTGAGATGGCTAGATGAAGATCCACCGCCAGAACAAGCATTTACCAACAAGGTGAACTGGTTGATATAATTGGAGAAAGGGGTATATGTTAAAAGAGGGTCTAAGAATAAATAACAAAATTTTGGCTACTCCAGGCTTAGCTCTCATGAAACTATTAAGACACAGGTTATTAGGAATTTCGGTATATAACTCTTGAGGAAGACTGTATGGATCGAGGCTGTCTACATATTTTCTACATTAGAATATGTTAGGTGTGTACCATAGTTTTTTTTTTCTATTTGATACATTAGTATATACTGCCATAAAAGTACTATTCGGCAATGTTCACACGGCTTAAAATGGGACGTATTTCAGTCTGTACTGCACGAATTACGGCTGGAATACGTCCCAGTCATTACGGTAATCCACAGTTCTCACAGAGAACTATGGATTACGTCTCCTGTCCCCGCTCGGCGAATACGCCAAGGGGGAGAGAAGTGACGTCATTTATTAGCAGTGTATACGCGCCGCTAGTAATGATAGTCTATGGGCCGGTGAGATGCCGGCCCCTCGCCCCCGTCCACACGGCGTAATTACACCCCGCAAATGAGCCGTGTGAACATAGCCTTAATTTATTATTATGAGTCTGGAGACAGAATTTGGGGGAAGGAAGGGGGTTGTGTTGTGCTAAAATAGTATTTATAAAAAAATATTTTGGACTCACGAATGACAGTTATGTAAAGATGTTATGTAAATCTCTATTTGTGACTAATAAAAAGTTTACCGTTAAAAAAAAATCATATGGGTGCAGATTGTTTCATGGGTTTAACATGTATGGAGTGGCTTCTGTGGAACTACAAGTCACAGCATTCCACACTACACATGTTAAAAGCATGTACTAATCTGCACCCATACAATTAGTACTCTGGATTGTGTAGTTTCTGTGACATTAAAGGGAACCTGTTAGGTGGTTTATGCTGCCCTATCTGAGAGCAGGATGTGATAGAGAGGAGCTGAGTTATGTGATATATAGGGTTATATGATAGAGAATCTGAGCTCTGTGATATATAGGGTTATATGATAAAAGAGAGAAGCGAAGCTCAGTGATATATAGGGTTATATGATAGAGGAGAGAAGCTGAGCTCTGTGATATATAGGGTTATATGATAGAGGGAGAGAAGCTGAGCTCTGCGATATATAGGGTTATATGATAGAGGGAGAGAAGCTGAGCTCTGTGATATATAGGGTTATATGATAGAGGAGAAAAGCTGAGCTCTGTGATACATAGGGTTATATGATAGAAGAGAGAAGCTGAGCTCTGTGATTATAGGGTTATATGATAGAAGAGAGAAGCTAAATCTCTGTGTTTATATAGGGTTATATGATAGAGGAGAGAAGCTGAGCTCTGTGATATATAGGGTTATATGATAGAAGAGAGAAGCTGAGCTCTGTGATATATAGGGTTATATGATAAGAAGAGAGAAGCTGAGCTTTTGTATATATAGGGTTATATGATAGAGAGAGAAGCTGAGCTCTGTGATATAAAAGGGTTATATGATAGAAGAGAGAAGCTGAGCTCTGTGATATATAGGGTTATATGATAGAAGAGAGAAGCTGAGCTCTGTGATATATAGGGTTATTTTGATAGAAGAGAGAAGCTGAGCTCTGTGAAATATAAGGTTATATGATAGAGGAGGAAAAGCTGAGCTTGTGATAACATAGGGTTATATGATAGAAGAGAGAAGGCTGAGCTCTTGTTAAAATAGGGTTATATGATAGAAGAGAGAAGCTGAGCTCTGTGATATATAGGGTTATATGATAGAAGAGAGAAGCATGAGTTTCTGTGATATATAGGGTTATATGTGAAGAGAGAAGCTGAGCTCTGTGATATATTGGGTTATATGATAGAAGATAGAAGCTGAGCTCTGTGATATATAGGGTTATATGATAGAAGAGAGAAGCTGAGCTCTGTGAAATATAAGGTTATATGATAGAAGAGAGAAGCTGAGCTCTGTGATATATAGGGTTATAGGATAGAGAAGCTGAGCTCTGATATATAGGGTTATATGATAGAAGGAGAGAAGCGAAGCTCAGTGATATATAGGGTTATATGATAGAGGAGAGAAGCTGAGCTCTGTGATATATAGGGTTATATGATAGAGGGAGAGAAGCTGAGCTCTGTGTTTTTATAGGGTTTATATGATAGAAGAATGAAGCTGAGCTCTGTGATATATAGGGTTATATGATAGAGGAGAGAAGCTGAGCTCTGGGATATATAGGGTTATAGGATAGAGAAGCTGAGCTCTGATATATAGGGTTATATGATAGAAGGAGAGCAGCTAAGCTCTGATATATAGGGTTATATGATAGAGGAGAAAAGCTGAGCTCTGTGATATATAGGGTTATATGAACGTGGCTTAGCAGACAAGCCAATGGGTGCTTTAAATGTGGCAAATGTAAATTTTGTCCATTGGTTGTGAACTGTAAGGAGTTTGAAGGTATGAATGATGATGACAAAAAATACACCATCAGGGGATTTATCAATTGCACATCAGCAGGTGTGATCTATTTGGCTACGTGCCCGTGCGGTCTGAACTACGTGGGTAAGACCAAACGTGAGTTCAGACGAAGAATAGGGGAACATGTTGGTGACGTCAAGAGACACATGGACACACCGATTGCTAGGCACATCTGGGACAAACACGGAGGGAAATCAGATGTGTTACAATTCAGGGGCATTGATATTGTCCGACCGCCTATACGTGGAGGTGACTGGGACAGATTAATGCTCCAGAGAGAAACGAGGTGGATTTACAGGTTGAACTGTGTATATCCCCAAAATGGGTCTCAATGAATCGCTCTCTTTTTCTTGTTTTATTTAAGATCATCATTTTATGTGGGTATATCTATTTGCTGAGTCTCTATTTGACTCTGGAGTCAAGTTTTTGGGGATCATTGTTCATGTTGATTATAATTTACTATTCTGCCGATAAACATGGATTGTCCTCGGGTACTTACCCATATACGCCAATATGCTCTACTATATACATGTTTTCTAACAATGGGATCAGATTTGCTAGTCCTGTCATATTATCTATTCATAGTTTTCTGGTATGTTGACTAATGCCACATGGAGGTGCACGGTAGGTCTATATTTATCTTTATGAAGACTACTGTAGTGGCATAATAATCTGTTGGACATACTGACATATGTTATATGACACGGGATATGTGTATTCATTTCTGTAACCTCCCCGTGTAGATGGGATATAGTGTAGCTATAATGGGTGTAAGGTGCGCAATATATACAATGCACCCAAGCAGAGCTTATATACAACTATAAGGCAGCCCCAGTGGCTATTGTTGATTATCTATTTACCCGCAGGGGTTATGTCTGATATCACACACAGTTTGACACTAGAACATAGTTGTCATCAGTGTGTACAGCTTACCATGGTGACGCGGGGCGTGCGAACATAGACACGGTGAACCGGCGCCATCTTTACTTATCTGCGCACTGAAGCGTTTTGATCAGATCGGCCATCTTTGAAAGTCTGCGCATGCGCGATGAACTTTTAGAGACGCCGTGTATTCCTCGGCGTCGGAGGAGTTTTTTCCAACTGACAGGTACCGGTACTTAATATGCAGGTGTGATGGATGTTTGTGAGTGGGCGGTTTATGATTAAATGGGAGATAACAGACTCTATAAAGAGTGAGTCTGTGAGAGGAGCGAGTGTGGGAATTATCACCGGCAACCCACCGTGGAGTACACTAACTCTGTCCACATCTCTGATCTGGGGATATGTCTACTGGACGATTTAGGGCACACTAGCTTGTTGAGATGATTTACTCTTCAAGAAAGGTATTCTGTATTTATCCTTTATCTAACACAACACATGCTGTTTCAGTTATCTGATCTTGCTGTACCCCATTGAGGAGTCCCTGAGAGTGGGACGAAACGCTGCGTCTGGGGATCATTATAGAAATCTTTGTGGCATCTACTTGTCAGTATTTGATAGTACCTATTTATGTGAGTGTGTTGTTTACAGTTTCATTACCATTTCAGTGTATGTCTCCTATATATTAGATTTGGAGGAACTGATAGGGACATACAGAGGATAGTTTTGCTGGGTCCCCCTTTTCGGGGCGGGTTCCCTATTTTTGAGGGAGAGTAACAATTGTCCGGATAGGGATAGTTTAGGTACTCACTGGTCTCTACTCCCTGGGGGTTTTGTCTACCTTCTGTTTAGGTTTTTTGATTAGATTGTTTACATTCGATCTTTTATGGTAGTATTATTAAAAGTTATATTTTAGGGGAATGGTCCGATAGAGTTTGTGTTTTTTATATGATAGAGGGAGAGAAGCTGAGCTCTGTGATATATAGGGTTATATGATAGAAGGAGAGAACCTAAGCTCTGTGATCTATAGGGTTATATAATAGAGGAAGAGAAGCTGAGCTCTGTGATATATAGTGTTATATGATAGAGGAGAGGAGCTGAGCTCTGTGATATATAGTGTTATATGATAGAGGGAGAGAAGCTGAGCTCTGTGATATATAGGGTTATATAACAGAGGAAGAGAAGCTGAGCTCCGTAATATATAGGGTTATATGATAGAGGGAGAGAAGCTGAGCTCTGTGGTATATAAGGGTATTTTATGGCTTATCGACAGTAAATGTCATACGTGCCGAAAAGATGGGTGTTCCACTTCTGGAACGGTCTACCAATAAAATGGAGATCCACTGCTTTCTGTTTGGGCACTAAAAAGAGGTGGAGTCCGCATATACAGTATGTTCTCTCACTTGTGGCATACCTTCCAACTGCCACAGAGAGAATACCGCCCTCTCTGGCCTGAATTAGACATTACACAGTAACAGGACTGTCTTCATTGACAGGCATTATTTTCTGTGTCTTGATTAATGGGGGCTGCACAGAATGTCCTCATATCTCACGTGCAGCTTGCTTACTGACGGTTTGGCACAAGGTCTGACACTCAAAACTTATTGAAAACTGCCATGACTATGTAGAGTCACATCCCAATGACAAGGTAAAGAAAACACTGAGAAATGCGATATTAGATGTAGAACTTTAGGACAAGATGCTCCAGCACAGTGATTGTATGGTAAATGCAAGTATCTAATACAGATTTGTCAATGAGAGCTGACAGCTACTATTTAAACAGTGATGACACCATGGTCCCGTACTCTGCCTGCCTTAGGGTATGTTCACATGGGGTAATTTCGGCACGCATTTTGCCGCGTATATGCGCTCTAATATGGGCGAGATGTGTGCCGAAATTACGGTAATCCATAGTTCTCATAGAGAACTAAGGATTAGGCCTCCTCTCCCCTCTCGTACAATACAATCATATTGTACGCGCGGGGAGATAAGTGACATGTCACTTATTTCAGGCGCGAGTAATGCATGTCTATGGGGCCGCTGATCAGCGCGAGCTCCCGAGGCACACGGTGTATTGCAGCACTTACTGTACGCGCCGCACTACATCGTGTGAACATCGCCTTATCAGAATACAGTATAGTTACATATATGTTTCTTCCTTACCCCGATGCATGATTTTATGCTTCTCTCTCAGGTAAGTCAGGCCTTTTATCACCTAATTAAAAATAAAAAATATATACCAGCATCAAGTTGGCAACACAATATCATGTCCACAATATACAGTAGTAATTCCTCCCTGTCTCTTCTGTGCGCTTCAGTATATTTACATTCAAATATGATTACTCAATTAGGACAACTGCATGAACATCTACATTATAGAATGAGAAATGTATACTCATATAAATTACACACACACAGTATCTCACAAAAGTAAGTACACCCCTCACATGTTTGTAAATATTGTATTATATCTTTACATGGGACAACACTGAAGATATGACACTGTGATACAATGTAAAGTAGTCAGTGTACAGCTTGTATAACAGTGAAAGGCTATGTCGACACTGCATCGGACAAAAACGGCCCAAAAGCGGCCTTTTTTTCTCTGATGCAGGGTCGCGGTTGTCAGGCTCTGTACAAAAACCGCGGTCGCTTCTCGTTTTCCTGACATCGCCCATGCAATAGTATTGTATGGGAAGACGGCAAGAAAACGAGAAGCGCCGGCGTATCATACAACATATTATATAATACGCCGGTGCCGAAAGCCGAGCTGTGTAGACTGCAGCTCATCTTTCCTATTGCCGTCTATGGGGCCACAGGAACGATCGTATCTTCGGCGCTTTTGAAAAACGAATAGCGCCGAAGATACGATAGTCTTCCTAAGCAGTGTAGGCATAGTCTAAATTTGGTGTGCCCTCAAAATAACTCACCACAGCCATCAATGTCTAAACTGCTGGCCACATGAGTAAGTACAGCCCTAAGTGAAAATGGGCAAATTGTGCCCAAAGTGTAAATATTTTGTGAGACCACCATTATTTTCCAGAACTCCCTTAAAGGGGTAGTCCTGTTTCGGGAAATTCTCTTCGCCAGTCACTTGTAGCTAGCTGCGATCTGGCCCTGAATGTGCGCCGTCCTTCTTAATCACTTCTATGGGAGTTCCGGGTACAGCCGAGTGCACCCACCTTGGGCCTCTTGGTTGTTTCTCTAATTAGTGCTCTCCTTGTCTGGGCTGTCCGTTTAGGAGAACGGCTATGTCTTGGTAGGTTAGAAGTCGTGCCATCCTCCTTCTGTTTACGGATGATGGACTGAACAGTGCTCTGTAAAATGTTCAGAGTTTAGGCTATTTTTATTTTTTTAATCTAACCCTTCAATACGCTTTGCCACAACTTTATCCCTGAGCTGTATGGTGTGTTCATTGGTTTTTATGGTGATTTTAGTTCACTAATGTAAAGAACAAACCTCTGAGTCCTTCACAAAACAGCTGTGATTATACTGATAATAAATTACATACAGATGTACTCTATTAACCAATTAGGTCACTTCTAAAGGCCATTGGTCACACTGGATTTTATTTAGAAATATCAGAATACAGAGGGCTGAATACATATACATGGCCACACTTTTCAGTTTTTTTAAATTTGCAAAAATATGCATCATTTTCTTTACACTTCACAAATACTTGCTACTTTGTGTTGCTCTATCACTTTAAAAATATCAATAAAATACATCTAAATGTGTGGCTGTAATGTTTAAAATGAGAAAAGGTTAAATCCATTGTGTAAGCACACTGTACATATACACAGGTATATGTACAGATAAATATATATACACATACATCAGAATACAATGTATAAAAAAAACTGTACTACTGTATTAGCAAACTATATAACAATGAAAACAGAGCAAATACAACAACAGCTCTGGTATGCTAGTTGTCAGCATATGAAAACAGATTTAGATAAGCTATTGCAGTTAAACCTGATAGAAAAGGAGCAACATCAATATTAACAGAGTTAGGCTCTGCTCAAATAAGTAACATTTTATTGGCAAGGTATTTTATCTGACTTAATTGCATTAGTGGCCATACGCTTGACATTCACTTTTTAACTGGAAGCCTATGTGTGATGAACTAGAGAACGGATTCAAAAAATATCTGATCTGCTAAAACACTCGCACTAAAATAAAACTGGTGTGAACAATCTTGCATTCTATAAATACAGGCAGTCTCCGGGATACGAACGGCATAGGGACTGTAGGTTTGTTCTTAAGTTGAATTTGTAAGTTGGAACAGGTATATGTATAAAATGTAATTCCAACACAAAAGTTTTAATTTTTTGCTTTGGGTAGTGCAGGGAAGGGTTTTTACATTTGCTTTGCTGTCTGTGTCCCTGTTAAAGGGGTTTTGCCAAGCAGTGATTTCGTCACCTAACAGGCTGATACTCCCCTCTTGAGCCTTGAAAAAAGGGGTGTTTTGTTTCTGTGTTCAAAAACACAAGTACCTTCTCTGTGATGTCATCACTCCACCTCCCATGCACGCTCTGGAGGCTGATATTCAGTCTCTGTAGTTGAGCAAACATGTTTGACTAAACCACAGAGGATAACTGTATTGTGCACAAGGTATACTGGTTTTGTTTACTCCCTCTTATCTCCTCAGGAGTAAAGATAAGCTCTGAGCAGGCAGCATTCACTGACTACAAACGGGGTGGGGGAGAGGGCTGAGCAGGGAGCGTCTGCATGTTTACTCAGATAATTACATTACAACCAGCGGATTCTCTATACAGCAGACAGGCTCCGACACAGAAACAAAGCTAGTGCAGATGCCCAGTAACACTGCTTTTTAATCCGCCTCCCTTCAAAGCTTGTTCCTGTCTCCTGCCATCAGATAAGAAGAAGTGCAAACAACGCAAGCACAGCCAGGAGCTTGCCAGGTCAGCTCCTGATTGTAGCTCATGTAAACAGTCAGGAAACTAAGGGCATCTAAATCAGGCTGCAGCTCGAAGAGGCTTCACTTTTTTCTAATCACACGCATTTAGAAAAGTGATTAAATACCCATTTTGGAGGATCCCACGTCAACATTAGATAGTGGCAAAACCCCTTTAAGAAGATTTCACCTCATTTTCACCTCATGTACTGGTTTGGCATGCTGGAACTTGTCGTTCCACAACTCCTATCTGATGTGGAACATGGAACTACAAGTGCCAGCATGTCCCATAAGTCTCCGTTTGTAACTAGGGGATAGATGTAAGTCGAAACATTGGACTGCCTGTAGTTGTTAGCAACTGGTACCAATAGTAATCCTTTGGTGAGAGTTTACCTCAAAACAGTGCAAACACTCTTCCAAAGGTGGTTGAATAAACTAACTATTCAATGGGTAACTTACATGGATGCAAACTATTTATTAATACTCACTGCAATGCTGACTTTTCCCAAAATTTTCTCAGGAATTTTTCCAGCTTTCTTCAGCACTTGATCTAGTGATCCACCATCCTGGAGGAAAAAAAAGCACAGCACTTAATGAAGTGGCATCTAAACCCAGCTGTTACTAACTCAGACCACACACTGTCTAAGGCTATGTTCACACGGCTTAAAACTGGACGTATTTCAGTCCGTAATTACGCGCCGGAGTGCGCAAATTACGGGCTGAAAATGTCCCAGTCATTACGGTAATCCTCAGTTTTCATAGAGAACTAAGGACTACGTCTCCTCTCCCTGCTCGGCGAATCCGCCGGGCGGGGAGATAAGTGACATGTGAATTACTAGCGGCGTATACGCGCCGCTGGTAACACAACTCTATGGGCCGGCGAGGTGCCGGCCCCCCGCACCCGCCTCCGCGGCCTAATTGCGGGGCGTAAATACGCCCTGCAAATACATCGTGTGAACCTAGCCTAAGTATATCGTATACAGCAAACTAAAGGCATGGCATACAAACCATAAAGAGCTTTTCTGTAACAGTAGTGAGGCTATGGACCGTGATGGTTAAAAGATCTACCTAGATAATATAAACAGGCTGCCTCATAAGAGACTCCTACTTTTGACATGTGGCCATCAGCTTCTACTCCCAGTCAACAACTCATTTTACCAGGCAAAGCTAAGGCCCAGACATTTCTCCGGCACCGGCCGTTACAGGGGAAATGTAGTATAGCATGGCAGCCATTCAGATGCATGTCCAAATAATGGGACGACAGATTAAGGGACATATTTGGGCATATGGACAGGGGTCGTACTTTATGAAGCAGCCCATTTAACTTTACCTCAATATGCCAATTGTATTTAACTAGACCTTCCCCTGAAATTCATAAGTTATTGGACCACTTTCTTCACGCTGGGGAACTTACTTCCTGCACAGTTCCCTCCCAGTACAGATATCTCAGCACCTGAATTCCACTACCCTCTACTCCATGGGTGTCAAACTCATTTTTATTGAGGGCCACATCAGCATTATGGTTGCCCTTGAAGCATGGCTATGGTGCCTCGGTAGCAGAGGCGTAACTTGAAGATCCTGGGCTCTAGTGCATAAAGTAAAATGGGCCCCCAGCTACCATGTACCATTTACAATGCTGGTATCTCCTTATATGGCAGAAGGGCTTTTGGGCCCCCTAAGGCTGCAGGGCCCGGTAGCAACTGCACCCCCTGTAGCTATGCCCCTGCTTGGTAGGGCTGCCAGAGCTTACCATTGCCTGTGGGTTACTGGACAGAGGAGCATGGCGGTGCATGCTGGAGCTCTGAATCCAAAAGGCACCCACTCCCTGTGATAGCACCACTACCTAAGCCACGTGCTGATTGAATCCTTTGGGGAAGGTGGAGAGCTGGTCCTTCTGGCCTCCGAAAGTTGTCCATCCCTGTCTGCTGGGTCTAAGTTCTAGAGGGCCACGTAAAAGGACGTTGAGTTTGACACGTAATCTATTCCATCTAACACTTGCAATAATGCTGCTACGTTTTCACATTTCTCATGGTATTATATATATTATATATGGCAGGTTTCAGTTCTCAATTTATTTTATTGTTCATTTATATATTGATAGCCTACCATAAACCCTTCAGTTCCTCCATTAAAGGGGTTGTCTCATCTCAAAGCTTCATAGGATGCATGAATGAAATAATGCTGCTTTGCTCTGTCACTTCCTGGTCAAGCTGTCTGTAATTAGCATATGAGCGCTGTGTATTCAGACTTCTGCTAATTAGATAAATCTCATGCTGTCAGGACCAGGGAAGCTTCTGAGTTAAAATGAGTAGGAATTACTGGCTTTTGTCTGAAAGATCAGGTAACAAACAAGCTCTCACTGTCCGGAGCTCTATGTTGCCGAGACCTGTGTGATGACGTCACTCCCTGCTATCAGATAGAACAAACAGCAAGGGGGAGAAGTACACAGGTCGGTCACTTGGGGAAACAGAGAGCACAGAAGGTGATAAAATCACTTGTAGCTCCTTAACAGAAAAAAAAATGAACAACGCAATATACTTGGAAAACATCTTCATTTAGTGATCCCAACATGTTGAAAGCTAATCTTCGTAGCGAGACAACCCCTTTAAGCTAATAATCTGGAGTCTTGGAGGTCAGATCCACCAATTAAACATTAATGCCCTACTTGCAGTACTGGAAAAAAAAGAGAATTTAGTTGGATGTTATGACGACTCTTTTCTCTTTCTTTTTTTGGACATCTGGAAAATACATCCCATGACCATCTTTGCAGAATAACAGATTGAACTACATGGTGTATGGCTATTTTCAAGATCACCTTGTGTTCTGCTACAGCTTACTATGTAACCCAGACATCATTGCTCAGTGCTGTAATGGAAGTGAATAAGAATATGCAAAAAAAAAATAACAGCTTGATTTTAACAACAGGACATTTTCCCTTTTAAGCAAGATTTTTCTTACTCACAACCTGTTAATCTGTTTTAACCATATCCTAATCTCACCTGCTCCTGTTCCTGCACCACCTATCCCATCCTTGAAGTCAATCTTACCATGTGCTCCATGCAGATACTGATCTCCCTGTCACAGTAGAAGGCCCCGTAGAAGCCCACGATGTACGGTGAGTTGCACTCGTGCAGGACCTGGTGCTCGCGGATGATCTGGTTTCTGATTGCTGGTTTAATCTCCAGGTGAATCAACTGTAGAAAGAAATAAGTAGATTTAAGAAATCAGTGTTGTCAAAGAAATAATTTTTTTAAATAATCCAATACCCCAAAGAACAAGAGATAGATCCTATGCCAGGAATGTGGTCTGGGGGCTTCATACATGAAGTGATTGTAACTTATTTCTGGAGAAAAGTCCCTAAAACTGCTGCTTCAGGAGTACAGTGCTCTCTCAAGTTACAGTGGCCTCAGGATACAACATTTTCCTGGGACATTGTATCTTGAAATCACACTCACCATACAATGGTTGGATCTTCCATCAATCACAATGAAGCAGCTCATGTGATTGATGGAAGCTCCAACCAATGATCATGAACATTTTACTTGTAAACCATCTGTATTAGTGAGGTGCATGCTAGCGGTCTACTAGCGCCTCAGTAAAGCGCAGTTCTACAAGTTCTGTGCTGCTCTTTACATGTGCCATTAGGAGTGGCTCCTTTGGGTACCAGGTGAAGGTGCCTGTATTTTCTTTTTTTTGGTACATTGTATATAGAGTACATGACCCAGAGAAGCTCCTATCCTCTGAATACGAAGGGATATACAGCTTCCAGCAGCTTTCTGACTGTTATTTGTAGTGACTTACTTTATATGTATTAATTATTTGCTCCATTCTTTTTATCTTCATTTTGGTGGGTGACATTTTGGGGTTTTGGAACCAATGACCAGTTTTCCATTGCATGTTGGTTTCAACAATCAATGGTCGTCCTGGAACCTATTAATGTTGAGAGAGCACTGTAATGGTGTTGGGCTTGTGGTAAGGAACAAGGAAGCAGAATGCTTGTATATTCAACAACCTCACTTCTAAACCTTCATATGCCTCTGATATAACAGTGTTTTTTGTTTCTGTCTAATTCATATATGGCATGCTCCACTGGATGTTGTACCAAAACGGTATTTTTCTTCCAGGAGCACTGCTTTATGGAATACAATTTTAGTACTACAACATGGTACCAAGGCACCACGTAGCAGCATACGGCATGCCTACAGCTCTGTGCATTATACCTTTAGGCTAAGTTCACACGGCTAATTGCAGGGCGTACAGTACGGCTCGCAATTACGCCGGGTTTTCGGGAGCTCGCGTTGATCGGTGCGTACTCCTGCGATGCGGGGAGGAGGCAGCCCGCCAGCCCCATAGAGTGTCATTACTCGCGACACAGCCCTGGTTATATGATAGAGGAGATAATCTGAGCTCTATTATATATAGGATTATATGATAGAGGAGATGAGCTTTGGGATATATAAGGTTATATGATAGATGGAGAGAAGCTGAGCTCTGTGATACATAGGGTTATATGATAGAGGAGAGTAGCTGAGCACTGTGATCTATAGGGTTATTTGATAGAGGAGAGAAACTGAGCTCTGTGATATATAGGGTTATATGATAGAGGGAGAGAAACTGAGCTCTGTGATATATAGGGTTATATGATAGAGGAGAGAAGCTGAGCTCTGTGATATATAGGGTTATATAATAGAGGAGAGAAGCTGAGCTCTGGAATATATAGAGTTACATGATAGAGGAGAGAAGCTGAGCTCTGTGATATATAGGGTTATATGATTTGGAGCAGGGTTTATGGGTAATAAGCAGAGAAAATCCTGACTGGACTCCTGACCCCACCCACATGCAGTGATTGACAGCTTTCCCTGTATTAGTGTGGGTTCAGAGCAAACTGTAAATCTCTTTATGTGGTTGTGGCAAGCATTACTTTCTCTTCTTTAACTCAGAAATTTAGCTTCAAATCATATAGACCTGTATATCCCAGAGCTCAGCTTCTCTCCTCTATTACATTCTGCTGTCAGATAGGGCAGCATAAACCACCTGACAGGTTCCCTTTAAGAGAATGGTAATGGCTCACCTTTCTAGCCATGATAAGACTGGATGGTTTATGTGAAACTTTAAAGACCACACCGCCATTTCCAGCACCAAGCTCGGAAACTTTTTCAAAGTCATCGTCCTTCAGTTCTCCGACTTTCTGCTTCTGAGTGAGGAATGCTTCCAGCCGCTTCCTCTGCTGCTCATCCAGTTCAAGCTCCTCTAACTTCTTCTGGAGGGCTTCAAGGTTTGTCCTGAGAATGAAAAACTTGAGATATAAAATGTATCTAGGCGGCGATAAACGTATAGAAAAAATATAATGGATCTTTACAAAGTTGTGAATAGTGCTTGAATAGGTTGTCACATGTGGGAGGTTAAACAATTGATGGACTTCTCCACAGCTGATGCACCACAAAGACTCGTCATAGAAGATGCGGTACTAAGATACTGGGGAAGATTTATTAATACTGTCTAATACTTAGTGTAAACTTGGGCTAGACAGTCTAAAATATATGGCAATGTATGATAAACCTGGTGCACGTTTAGACCATTCTGTCTGACTTTACACCAATTATCAGTTGGCAAAGTTTGTGCCAACAGCATCTTTTTTTGAGCACAGCATCACATATTAAAGGGGTTGTCTCACTACATTGATTATCTTACCTCAGTCCTGTTTTCTTGGTTTCATTTTGAATTCAGGGACGTGTTTACTGGCTTCTACAAGGCTGCAGTAGAAGCCAGGTCTGTAGCTATAGAAACCAGCGCTGGCAGCCTATCATGAGAGGTCAAACAGGCCTGTAGCTATAGCGACCTGAGGAGTTGATGTAGCCCATACAAGAGGGGATATCTAGGAATAGGTAGGACATTGTTAATGAACATATATTGCAAAGTGACTTGTTTTTGCAAGATCTTTAACATAAAAAGCAATCCTTGTAGTGAGACAACCCCTTTAAGTCCCACCAGGCGTGCACAACACCTTCTGGTCCTATTGTACTTCTCCCAGGGGCCGCAGTTAATCTTAGAGGAATATTCCCCATCTGAAACCTTTATGGCACTTTAAGGCTATGTTCACACGGCTTAATTGCGCTGTGTGGACGGGGGCAGGGGGCTGGCAGGTGCCGGCCCATAGACTATCATTACTAGCGGCGCGACATGTCACTTATTACCGTAATGACTGGGCCGTATTCCAGCCCGTAATTCGCGCAGTACGCCGCGAATTACGGGCTGAAATACGTGCCCAAATAAGCCGTGTTATCATGGCCTAATTGTAAATAACTCAAATGGCTGAGAGGTCTTGGTTACAAATAGCATATACAGCCCTATAGTGCCAGTCATACAGAGCCCGCCATAGCAGTGCCATCAGCTGAATGCAGCTGTCAAAAGATGAGTATTAGTATCAGAAGTTTGGGGGACAGAAATAAGGGTATGTTCACACGGCTTATTTTGGAGCGCATTTCGCAGCGTACTGCGCTTAATACCTGGGGAAATGCACCCCATAATTACGGTAATCCATAGCTCTCAAAGAGAGCTATGGATTATGCCTCGTCCCCCCATGCGTACAATACGATTGTAATGCATGTCTATGGGGCCGGCGCCCGGCCGCCCCCCAATCCCATCCCGTTGTGGGAGTACGGGCTGATCAGCGTGAGCTTCTGAAACACACGGATGTATTGCGGCGTGTACTGTACGCGCCGCAATACATCGTGTGAACATACCCTAATGCGTGTTGTGCACCTCTACTCTATGCCACAACACTTATCGAGTGAGGAACAGAACATGTCTAAAACAAATCAAATGTGAATAAAATAAGATACATCAAAAGTTTGCACATTTTATAACAAAGATCTAGGAGGAAGCACATATGTAATTCCCTCCTTCCAATGTGCAGTAGGCAGTAATTCTTCTGGTGAAGACTACAGGCAAGCACAATGTTATCTTTTAAGTCTATGCCAAGAATTTGGGCTGTATATCAGAAAAACATAAGTCTGTCAGCTATAAAGATACACTGAGGTATTAGTTGGCAAACAATGACCTTAAAATGGGAACCTTCACTGTAATCAGAAAAGAGGCACCGTCACGCCAGTTTTAAGGCACATTAAATGAGTGTATAGTCATACTTGCCAACCCTCCCAGTTTTGGCGGGTTACTCCTGCTAATGGGGGCCGTGTCCCCCCCCCCACCCCCCGCTTGGGTGGCTTAACCTCCCGTATCTGGAGAGATGCCAGAGGTTATCTGTGTACAGGGGTATCAGGCAGCGAGTCGTGACGCTGCCCTACAGCCTCTGTCCTGTGCCGCTGTCCGGCAATGCTCTCCTAGCTTCAGAGGAAGCCGCGAGAGCACTGGGGCGGGGGGCGGGGGGTGTTCGGGGGGTGTCGCTTAGCGGGAGCCACGAAGCTCCGCCCCCTTTCCCCAAGCAGCGTTTGAAAAACTAGGATGCCAGCAGAACAGTGAGTGCAGGGATGGCTGTGTGTGTGGGGAGGGGGGTGGCTGATTGTCTGTGATGGGAGGGGTGTGTGTGCAGTGACTGAGGGCCTGTGAGGGGAGGAGTGTGAAGTAGATTTTATTATTTTATTGTTACTAGCTACTGGGGCACTGCCTGGCTAATGGGGGCATCTGCCTGGATCATAAAAAGGGGCATCTGCCTGGTCTATTGGGGACATCTACCTGATTAAGGGGGCATCTGCCTGGCTATTGGGGGAACTACCTGGCTGTAAGGAGCATCTACCTGGCTATTTGGGGCACTACCTGGCTATTGGGGGCACTACCTGGCTAGAGGAGGGCAGCAACCTGGCTAGAGGGGGGCAGCAACCTGGCTAGAGGGGGGGGCAACAACCTGGCTAGAGGGGGGGCAGCAACCTGGCTAGAGGGGGGGCAGCAACCTGGCTAGAGGGGGGCAGCAACCTGGCTACAGGAGGCAGCAACCTGGCTACAGGGGGTTACTACCTGGCTACAGGGGGTTACTACCTGGCTACAGGGTTCAAATAGGGCACCGAGATACCTACCTATTGGGGCACAGTTTGGCAGTATCTCCAGATCTCCTGGATGCTGAATAGACCATCCAACAGTCCAGGGAAGCTGGGTGACACCAAAACCCTAATCAGCTTTCTTCCAGAGCCATTACACAGTTAGGTGGAGTAGGGTGTGGCTTTTCGAAGGGGTGGCGGCTTACATGCAAGATGGGCGTGGATATGCAAATTTTGGTGCGGTGCGCTATGCACGCCGCCCCTTCAGATCTCCTACTTTCTTACTTTCAAAAGTTGGCATGTATGTGTATAATGCGCCTGAATGAATGAACCTGAACCTGTCAAAAATCTGGCATCTGGTCTACCTTGCATAGTATAATTGATGCGCCTAATCTAGGCGCATAGCATATCATCGCTAGCACTAAAGTAGGCGCATCAAATGTGTCGTGCCTGTTGTATAATGCGCCTAGTTTTGGTGTACTACAGTTCATTTATATTGAGAACAGGGCGTCAACAGTTTTTTGGTACAAAATACACCCAAAAAAAATGGTGCAGCCCTGATGGGACATGTCGCCCTGCTTGAAATCTTTAAAACATATAAATCATTGTAGTACCACACAGAAAAAAAAAACTTCTTCACAGTCATACATGTTGTACACCACGGTAACGTCATCTACTGTACAAAAGATATTTTTTGCAAATCAACCGGCACAACCTAGAATAAGAACACAGGATTGAAGCTATGTATTATTCCCGAGATGACTCTTAAGTGTCAGAATTTTACCTTATTTTTGTGCAATATATGTGTTGAAAAAGAGAACCACCACAAGATCTAACAAATCATTGTGACAACCTTAACTGTAATTTATTACCGTCGCACAAAGACGACCACATCCATCACCCAATAGAGTTTGTCAGCACTCGCCTTCAACTAGCTTTCTCTAAACACGTCCAGAAATATCTGTCAATTCCAAGAGCAATGCCATCTATGAAATATTTGCTCTGAACCCATGTACTCATCAGATTTATATTCCGACAGTTTCTCTAGTCACAGAATTGTCTAATAGAAGAACTGGCCTGGTTGTCCGTGGCAAGTACAGCACATCTGTAATTTAGCTGTTCCCCCACATACACTTGTTCTTAATAGGGAGAGGGGTTTTCGCCTGTGACAAGACACCTGTTGGAATCCAACATGCCTGGTCCTTCTTTCCCACCAACATCTGCTGTTGGAGAGAGCTGGTTCACCACCATACCAATTACATGGAAAGCCAACCCCACTGAAATCAGTAGCTTTGGCCAAAATAAATGGCAATATTTAGCTGTAACTGCTGAAAAAGAAAAAAGCACAGTACTAAATGCCAAAGCCTAAGACCCAGTAAACCCACTCAGTAGAGTACCTAAACCAAAACTCCAGTCACAGTCTCCAGAACAGTAGGTTCTGAGCAAAAGCCTCTACTCATGCCAATAGCAAGAAAAACTGCCAGAACAGATGTCGGTGAGTCAAGTATTCACCATGAATCACTGCACTGAACAAAATCTTGACTAAAAGTCATTTTTAATAAATATATTTCACTAAAAGTAGAAATAACCCCAATTCAAATGCAAAAGACATATTACTTCAGATATCAATACCAATACAAATTAAATACACCTGTATAGAGGAATGGTGGATGTAAACCCCACTCACGGTTTCCCAATGGTCACAGTCCAAAATAGTCCAAAGGAATACAAGGGCGTAGGAGTCAGGATGGTCCGATAGATTCTATACTCTCCCTACATACATCCTACCTAAAAAGCGGGGCAATTGCCCCGAAAAGGGCGGCTCCCCTATTAGGGAAGACCTATAGAGACCCTCACTCTATAAGTGTCCACTCCTCTATAACATATAATTAGAGAAAAGTTCTAAAACTTTCCCCTTCAAAGAGAAAGGGGACAAGACTATGATTCAAATGATAATTATCTGGTGTATGAGAAAAAATAACCCCGGCTAGTAGTCCTATTGATAGATATACCATGCTTAAAGTATGGTATGGTGGCCTAAAGGCGTCCTCTGATGGTGGGAGATGTTTACACCCACCATTCCTCTATATTGGTATTGATATCTGAAGTACAGTGGGTACGGAAAGTATTCAGACCCCTTTACATTTTTCACTCTTTGTTTCATTGCAGCCATTTGGTAAGATCAAAAAAGTTCATTTTTTTGCTCATTTATGTACACTCTGCTCCCCATCTTGAAAGAAAAGAAATCAATTTTTTTTGCAAATTTATTAAACAAGAAAAACTGAAATATCACATGGTCTTACGTATTCCGACCCTTTGCTGTAACACTCATATTTAACTCAAATGCTGTCCATTACCTTCTGGCCCTCCTTGAGATGGTTCTACTCCTTCATTAGAGTCCATCTGTGTTTAATTAATTAAACTGATTGGACTTGATTAGGAAAGGCACACACCTGTCTATATTAGACCTCACAGCTCACAGTGCATGTCAGAGCACATGAGAATCATGAGGTCTAAGGAACGGCCCAAGAAGCTAGGAGACACAATTGTGACGAGGCACAGATCTGGCCAAGGTTACAAAAGAATTTCTGCAGCACTCAAAGTTCCTAAGAGCACAGTGGCCTCCATAATCCTTAAATGGAAGAGGTTTGGGACGACCACAACTCTTCCTTGACCTGGCCGTCCAGCCAAACTAAGCAATCGTGGCAGAAGAGGTGAGAGAGGTAAAGAAGAATCCCAAGATCACTGTGGCTGAGCTCCAGAGATATAGTAGGGAGATGGGAGAAAGTTCCACAAAGTCAACTATCACTGCATCCCTACACCAGTCAGGGCATTATGGCAGAGTGTGCCGAAGGAAGCCTCTCCTCAGTGAGAAATAAGATTCTCTGGTCTGAGGAGACGAAGATTGAACTTTTTGGTGTTAATTGTAAGTGGTATGTGTGGCGAAAACCAGGCACTGCTCATCACCTGCCCAATACAATCAAAACAGAGAAACATGGTGGTGGCAGCATCATCCTATGGGGTGTTTTTCAGCTGCAGGGACAGGACGACTGGTTGCAATTGAAGGAAAGATGAATGCGGTAAAGTACAGAGAGATCCTGGATGAAAACCTCTTCCAGATGCTCTGGACCTCAGACTGGGTGGAAGGTTCATCTTCCAACAAGACAATGACCCTAAGCCCACAGCTAAAGTAACAAAGCAGAACAACCCTTTGCCCATCCTTGACTGGCCCAGACAGAGCCCTGATCGAAACCCAATTGAGCATCTCTGGAGAGAGTTGAAAATGGCTCCACCAACGTTCACCATCCAACCTGAGGGAACTGGAGAGGATCTGCAAGGAAGAATGGCAGAGGATCCCCAAATCCAGGTGTGAAAAACTTGTTGTATCATTCCCAAGAAGACTCATGGCTGTACTAACTCAAAAGGGGGCTTCTACTCAATACTGAGCAAAGGGTTTGAATACTTAAGACCATGTGATATTTCAGTTCTTCTTGTTTAATAAATTTGCAATAATATCTACATTTCAGTTTTTTTTCTTTCAAGATGGGGGGGCAGAGTGTACATTAATGAGCAATTAACTTTTTTGATCTTAGCAAATGGCTGCAATAAAACAGAGTGACAAATTTAAAGGGGTGTGAATACTTTCCGTACCCACTGTAATGTATCATTTGCATTTGAATTGGGGTTATTTCTACGTTTTAGTGAAATCTATTTATTAAAAATCCGTTTTATTCAAGATTTTGTTCAGTGCAGTAATTCATGCCAGTAGCACCAACCCCGATGCCTGACCCCACATACAACATGGTCTAGATAGAAGCTCGGCCAACATTGCCCCGTTGCAATAGTCCTACAAAACAACAACACATTTGCTTTTTCGGGGATTACATCAAATTCCGAACACCCTCTGAGCCACTAATCTACTCAGTGAACCCACAGGACACTAAATACAGGAACCGGTCTGTTTTATATATAAAGGACTGGCAGGAAATCCTGGCGGTTAGATAAGGTTTTCCAGTCCCTGTGGTGACCGAGCAGTCAAAATTTGTCTATCTCTGGCATGCAATGTATGTAACATAGTTAAATGATCGCTATGTTGTGTAGAAGTCACTTAATCTTCCACTTCCCCCGGAATATATACTCACAGAATTTCAGAAAGCTGAGGTCTAAGATACTCTTCTGCAGGCTCATAATACTGGAAAAGTGCTTTAGCTGTCTCGGTGCCTGCAGAACTGACATGAAAGGAACAAGGGGGTCACAGTAAATTACTGTGCAGTCCACAAAATCCTCTTAGTGGGAAGCTAAAGTTTTGTTGTGTCTAAAAGGAGTAAGTCTTCAGAAAGTGACCTATTGTGTTTTATGTTAAACATATTTTTTATGAATTTTTTACGGCATTTAATTTTCTATATATGTTTTTTGAATAAAATCCAAAATCCTCATTTTTTCAATTTTGGTAGCTAAGCCTAATAACACAAAACCCCCCCGTTTGTGGAGATCATTCTCAGCGTCTCCTATTTCATCACATAAAAAAGTGACACCAATGTATTGAGAACACAAAATCCATTTTTCACTATAATAGAAGATAGTCACAGCTAATTTCATCCCCTTCCTATACAATGACTTCTTTCCAGGTCAAATCATACTAAAAAACCTACCATGAAGTCAAGGGGGTCAGTCTTGTTACGGGGCCCTATGCCCATGTAGCCATATTAAATGCATAAAATAAATTAATTTAAAAACGCTCGGTAAGAAGGCTGCCTGTATAATCATACAAAGAGAAAATGTTTTTAAAAATCTACAAATCTGAAAAATAATAACAGGTAAGAAGACAAGAACATGTATCGTTACCTGGTTTTAATGAGTAAAAAAAACATACTACAGTCCCTTTAAAGGGACACTTCCATCAGAAAGGGTTAAGTATTATTAAAATTAAAATTCCTGGAAATTTTTTTTTTTATAATTTTTGGCAGAATTTTTTGTTCCGGCATGCTTATGCAATTATAAATGACATAAAATTGTGTCCTTTTTTTTAGCTGTAAAGAGATAAAAACTCCTGAAGGGCAGCGCTAACTTCAATTTCTGTAAGTGCTTATAAAAATGTAGTCTCATTACAACAGAGGTAAGACTTAAATTGCTTTTTTGTTTCGGGACAGGATAGACAAAAAGTAGTCAGAAGCAATACAAAAATAATAAGTCAATCTTTCTCTGCACTGGTAGAACTTCTAACTTTCTTTCCACTTACCAGGTCCTGCTGATAACACTTACACCTCTCAGGCCCATTGTGGACCTGGAAGAAACGTCTTCTGTCCCAAGCTCTCGAGTTCACAGAGGGAATCAGAGAAAAACCAAGAAATAATCAAGTACTTAGGGGGGAAATAAAAAAAAAAAAAAAAAAAAAAATGAAATATATAATTATTTTTTTTTATTTAAAATATTTTTATGAATGGTTGGTGACTTTTTACATTTTCCATGTTGCCCTCTATATATTTTTTATAACGATCCTTAAACCTTTCAGGCCATAGTGGGCCAGATAGAGAACTGTCGAGCAATCCCACACTGCCATCCATGCTATCAAGGGGTAAAAGAGGTAAGTCATGAAGACAAAAAAGGAAGTAATGTCACAAAAACTTTTAACAAAATTATAGAAAAAAAAATTATTTTAAGCAACAGTTGAAAAAAAAAAAAAGTCACATAATAGTTGATATTTTCGTTCAGCGTTTTTTTTTTTTGTAGCTCTTTTAAAGGGGGGGTTTTCTCTCTCAAAGTTTCATAGGATGATGAATGAAATAATGCTGCTTTGCTCTGTGACTTTTCCCGGTCAACTGTCTTTTAAACATATGACTCTGTGTATTAACTTTGCAAATTTGATAAAACCCAGCTGTGTTGGACCCGGGGAAACTTCTGAGGTAAGAAAAGTATAATTACTGGCTTTTGCTGAAATAATAACAAACAAACTCTCATGTCCAAGTTCTGGCTGCTGCTGTGTGAGACATCACTCCCGCATAGAAAGAACAAACACAGGGGATAAGAAGTACACAGGTCGTTTTCCCTTGGGGAACCAGAGAGGACAAAGGTGATAAAATACTTTAGCTCCTTAACAAAAAAAAATGGACAACGCAATATGTTTGGAAAACATCTTTATTTAGTGATCCCAACATGTTGAAAGCTAATCTTTTTAGCGAGACAACCCCTTTAAGCTGGATTTTTAGGTTTGCCTGTAGTCACCAGTAAGAAGCTACACCACCACAGGAATAATAAATGGATAGAAATGACAACTGAGTTGTGTAATATACCACAGGGAAAATAAGCTTTTATACAAACCACAGTAGAAAAGATCATTGCACTTTTTTGACAAGGGCTTGGAAAGCAAACTCTATAAATTCCTGTAGGTGAGGCATCAACTGGAATATGTCAGAGCTGAAAAAACTCATTGCCTACTAGGATAAACCTTACTATATGTGAACTAAGCCAACAGAATTATATTGATTTGGCAACAACAAATGAATGTGCCGTGCTGCCAGCTGGGCTGTGTGCAGAGTGCTGGCAACTGTGGCCCCACCAGGCGTCATCTCGATGCAGTCTACGCTAACACTAGTGATCAGCACGATCAGTCTATAGGCCTCGATGTCCACTAGTCATCAGCTTGATCAGTCTATGTTAAACATTAGTCGCCAGCTTGATCAGTCTATGCTAACCAGGGCTGTGGAGTCGGAGTCGTGGAGTCGGAGCCTATTTTGCAGGAGTCGGAGTCGTCATAAAAGGGACGGACTCCGACTCCCAGAATATATAATAAGTTGGTCCAGTTAGTTCAATGCAAAGAGCAAGAGGAATTGGGTCCGGCCAGTGCTACTGCTCCCATATCTTCAGCCTTATCACATGAGGAGTGTAAGTGATGACATGGAGCAGGCAAAGTGTTGCCCCAGGGGAAAAGATTCTGCCCCCATGGTAAACAGATTTCAGCAAAATTTTTCATCTGCTTTCAAAGAAGTAGAAGAGTTTAACCATTCATCAAAACTGACTGTGGCTGAGGCAATTCCTTTATACCCTGACATTGTTAGAGGTGTTGCCCCTGTGGTCACCGCTTTGCCCCCAACCCAAGTTAGTGTAGAGAGGCCATTCTCTAGCTGGAAATAATGAGATCAGATGTGAGGTCATGTATGCAGGATGTGATGGAGGCAATACTATTTCTCAGAACAAATTCAGAGACTCCACAAATGTTCTTGCAGTGTTTTGCATAGTTACAAATTTTTTGTTTTCTAAAGTCAGATCCAATAAATATATTTTTACACCGACAAGCAAAATGGTAACAATGTTTTGAACATGTGACTTTCAGGCTCCATATCTCACCATTCACTACAGCTTTGTACATGAGGCTACTGTAACTTTATATACAGTCATCTTACCTATCTTATACATAAATTTGACTTGCAAGTATTTAGCATCTGCTTAGTTCTGCAGATTCTTTCCTGTAACTGGATTATTACTATTTTGCTGCTAAAAATCGAAATGTTAATTTTTATTATTTTGCTAGTATTTTGGAAATCCACCTTTTGGTTTTCAGCTCTGCCTGAATCCTTCTGGGCTCTGGATCAGATTCAAGCATATCTTGACCAAAATCTGATCCCAGGTCTCTTCTACACATTCCCAATATTGGTGCAGACCGGACTTGGATACAAATACAGCTTTTTCTTCAACTCTACCCACAAGTGTTCAAAAGATCAAAACATTGTTACCCTTTTGCTAGTCAGTGTCTGTTCTACCTAAATAGCATGATTATTGTATCATAAGGTGATAAACGGCCTGATGTTACCACTTTACAACAGTAAAGTTATCACTTAAACATGCGCCGTGTATGAGGGAGTCAGGAGTCGGAGGCGGAGTAAGGAGTCGGAGGTTTGGGAAATTGAGGAGTCGAAGTCGGGGCTTTGGCTTGCCGACTCCACAGCCCTGATGCTAACACTAGTCATCAGCTTGATCAGTCTTTGCTAACACTAGTCGCCAGCTTGATCAGTCTTTGCTAACACTAGTCGCCAGCTTGATCAGTCTATGCTAACACTAGTCGCCAGCTTGATCAGTCTATGTTAAATATTAGTCGCCAGCTTGATGTTGCTTGTTGTTCTGTTATTTCTTCTAGAAATATACTACTGAATCTGTCAGATGGGTGTTGTCAAATAGGGGGTGGTCCCTGCACAGTCTGACACCGTTCAATCAGGGCTGAGACTCCACTCTGAAAACTGTAATGGTAACACCCATCTGTCAGATTCAGCAATACATTTCTATAAGAAATAACAGTGGAACAGCACAACACAGAGTTATAAGAGAAGCACACTTTTTAAGAGTTTTTGGTTATGTTTTTTTTTTTAAGTTTATATCAATATCATTTTTTTTAAATCATGAAATCCTGCAGTTTTCACTTTAGCCACTAGGCCTAATAATACAGTCTGATATGTTCTGAAGAGAAGACTTTTCAGCAGTCTCCTCACTATCAGCACAGGCAGGATTACACTGAAAGATGACACCAATGTGTATAGATAACACAGGATCCACCAGTCACAATAGGAGATAGTCATAGCTCCTCCTCTCTCCCTCCCTGCAAACTGACTTCCTCCCAGGTCAGAGCATGCCTAGAAAACTCTCCTATGGAAGTCAATGGGACTGATCCAGTTCACAGGCTCCTATGTGCATGAAGCTGGCATGAACTCAGGCAAGATGGCTGCCACCATAATCATATACAGACAACAGAAATCTACAAACAGAAAATTAAAACTGTCCAAGAAGAAAAGTATATGCATCAGTGTCTGGTTTTGATTAGTAAAAAAAAAATTAAAAAAATGTAAATATAGCAACAGATCCCCTTTAAAGGATTCCTATATTAAACCTTTTGACATGGCATAGTAACATGGAGAGGAATAAATTGTGCTCCATTTCTGCTCAGCCCTCCTCGAAGAGCCGAGCACATGGTATAGGGATTGAGAGTAAGTCTTATGAACCTTCAATGAATCAGTTCTGTATTCCTTGGAAAGTCAATCAAAACCATAAGGGCACAGCTATAAGCTGTATCGATTGGTGAGGGTCTCAAGGCTCGGATCCCCCTGATCAAAACTTCTACTGCTGCCAAGAGAGAAAATTACAGCTCCCCTTAAAGGGGTTTTACCATGATGCAAGATTCCCTTGGCTGGCCGCTTGCAGCTAGACCATGCATGTGAATGAGAAGGGCGGTGCTAGCTGCCGTCCTCTTCATGCATTTCTATGGAAGCTTTCGAACATAGCCAAACGCATATAGTCAGCTATATTCAGAACTCCCATAGAAATGCAGAGAAAGGCAGCTCCTCATTCACATGCATGGCCGGATCGCAGCTAGCTGCAAGCGGACAGTGAAGGGGATTTTACATCATGGTAAGGGTGTGTTCAAAAGGCAAAGACAAAATACCAGTCAGGTTTTCCGACGAGCATTTTGTCTTTTTTTTTGGCACATAAGGGGACGGATTTTGTCCGCGATTTGCGGATTGAAGCCCTCCCCCTTATTACCCACATGTACATGTTCTACCTGAAAACCAAGTGGAAGAATGAACATGTTCTAAGCTTTTAGTGTAAAGAACCACCTGACGGAAAATCCGTGTAGTGTGGACTGCTGCACGGATTTCCTATTAAAATCAATATAAAAGGTTGACATTCACTTTAGACGTTTTTCAAATCTGAAAACCATCTGTAACACCGACTGAATTGGCGTAATCTCCGCAACTAATTGACATGTCACCTATCCCCCCGCGCGTACAATACGATCGCATTGTAGGCGCGGGGGGAGGAGGCGTAATCCATAGTTCTCTATGAGAGCTATGGATTACCATAACTATGGCACGCATCTTGCCGCGTATTAAGCACAAAAACGCGGCGAAACGTGCGCCGAATTTACGCCATGTGAACATACCCTTAAGATGTATAGTACCAAGCTTAATCATCCAATGAGCTTCTCGATCTCGCAATCAATAACGTATATTGCCCCTACGTCTAGTAAGTGAAACTATTTCAATTGCAAAAGCCTTAAAAAAACTTATTATTGGACTGAGATACATCAATAAAATGGCAGGCAGCATTAGAGAGTGTGTTGGCATGGCCCGGGCACTGGTGGGGATCGCTTCAACTGTATGCGGCACCTGGGAGCGCATACAGCCGAAGACTCTATTGCGAAGCAGAGAGCGAGCGCTCCCTGCTCCGCAATAGGACTCCAGAAGATCGCAAGCAGACATGCGGCCGTCCGGAGTCTCCGGTACAGGCGGTGTAGTGTCATCATGCTGCCTGCGCGGCCTGATGGCATCACTTGCCCTGTGCCAGAACGCGAGGTGAGCCTTGGAGCATCGGAGGAGAAAGGTGAGTATTTGTATTTTTTTTTTTTTAATAAGCCTTGTCTGTACCTGCCTATAAATGCCTCTACCTGTCTTTAATTACCTATACCTGCCTATGAGGGGACATGTACCCTTGAACACTTTTAATCAAAATTGTGAACTAAGAACCCCAAATTTTCACAAATCCTTAGCAGTAATGCATATTGTCAAAAATTCCTATATGCATTTGATGTTTTCTTAGTCGATAGTGTGCCGCTGACATTTGGAATAGATGTATGTTATTGCCTCGCCAGTGTGCACCTATGCTTATTTTTTTCAAAAAATTATTTTGGATGTGCATAACCAAACAGTGTGTTTTTTTGCCTATACTTGCTGTGGGGGACCTATACCTGCCTATAAATGCCTATACCTGCTTATGAGGGGACATATACCTGTCTATACCTGCTATGGGGGACATAGATCTGTCTATTACTGCTTATGGGGTACATAAACCGCTAACCTCATGGGGACATAAACCGTCTGTACCTACCTTTGAGGGACTATCCGCCTATGGGGACATATACCTGCCTACTCTATGGGGGACAGTAAACTGCTGTACCTGCTATGGGACACTAAACTGCCTGTACCTGCAAATGGGGGACACCAAACTGCCTGTATCTGCCTATGGGGGACATATACCTTCCTATACCTGCCTGTACCTGCCTATGGGGGACATTAAACTGCCTATACCTGCCTATGGAATTTTATTGGTATCCATTTTTATTTTTGAAATTTACCAGTAGCCGCTGCATTATCCACCCTAGGCTTATACTCGAGTCAATAGGTTTTCCCAGTTTTCTGTGGCAAAAGTAGGTGTCTCGGCTTATACTCGAGTATATACGGTATGTTGAAAAAATTGGAAAAGACTTCCATTCGTGAACTTAAAGCTTGGTGGGATTTTATTTCCTTAAATAAATACATACAGCGCGATATGATTCCTGGAGGACTCAGAATAAAAAAAAATTCCAACTAGAGTATACTCTGATGAGTTTTCACTCGAATGAAATCAGATTCTTAACAATTGCTCTATTCAATTAATGAGACTTATGTTCCAATAAGAAACAATTGGAAAAGCTAGCGACTGAAATTGTCACGATCAATCCAGCTTGATATGATCCTGTAGGACTCAAAAAAAAAAAAATTCAAACTAGAAGTAAACTCTGATGACTTTTATCAATAGAAAAAATCCAATATTTAACACTGTGCACTATTCAGATTAATGGACTTATGATCCAAAAGACGAATAAGGGGAAACGCTAGCGACTGAAATTGCCACGATCAAATCCAATCTGGTTGAAGAATCTTGTGGCATTCACTAAAGATCATGATAAAATTCAAACCAATTTGGAAGATAAAATTATACTGACCCAAGAAGAAAACTCCAACGTGCGAGGATTAAGACAACGATCTAGTATACAGTTGGTCCAATAGACGATCCGTTTCCAGTTTTCCCAAATCTATATTACGAAATAATCAGGGAATCAATAGAAGATCCAAAAGAAGAAATAAAAAAAAGTCAGTTTTGACTCTGATTCTTCAGAAATGTCTGATGATAATTCAAGCATTACTTCAAATAATACAAGTGGATCTCATTAGTCTTCCTCTACTCCTGCTTCAAAAAATGATCTAAAACGCAGGGGAGGCAGAAAACATACCAAGAAAATCAAAAAGAAAACCCGCCATACCAAGTGATCTCAAATGACAGTATTGACATTATTAATTTGTCTGATGTTACTCTTACCCAGGAGCAAGAAAAAGTACTCAAACTTGGATTCAATTATGTTATTCAATGGCTGTTTGATTTGTTTTCTACCATTTAAAGTATTAACAAATTTGTTCGAGATTTAACTGTTAAACGCAATTTTTGGCATCAAAACAACAGTAGTGACTCAAGTACTACACCGTTAGTGGACACCAATGAATTTGGAAGATAAAATGCCACGGAAATGTAGTATGTCACAGTGGACTCAGCACTGGCGCGGCCCACTCCGGCCCACTGGCGCAGTTTGGCATTTGTCGGCCGAGAGCGCGCATGCGCTGGTGAGTTCGTTTGCTAATGTGCCGCATTCTATTACAACATTTCCGTGTGGTTTCTTTCTGTGCATCGGCTGCAAGGTCACGGCGCGGACATTGATGGACGCCGTGTTTTCCGGCATCAGGCGACTTCACGTGTCTGATTGGTGACGTCTTTTGGTTACTATATATGGGATATTGGGCATCAGTGTTACATGCTATGACTATGGGTATGTTTACACGGCGTACTTTCGGTGCGCATTTCGCCATGTATTTGTGCCCTAATACGGGCGGAGATGCGTGCCGAAATTACGGTAATCCATAGCACTCATACAGAACTATGGATTACGCTTCCTCTTCCCGCTCGTACAATACGATCGTCTATGGGGTCGGCGGGCTGCCGGCCGCCCCGCGCCTCGGGAGTACGCACTGATCAGCGCAAGCTCCCGAAGCACACGATGTATTGCGACGCTTACCTATGTGCTGCAATACATCGTGTGAACATAGCCTAAGAGGTGACCCCCCCGGAACGCGTCAGCAGCGCATCTTTTTCCTGTGCCTCTGCGTGCCATTACACTGTTTTTAATGGATCTATAATAAAGTAATAGTTTATTATTCTATGGATCACTGGAACTTCTTTTTTGCTGCCATGTTCATCTCCATCCACCTGGAGGATCCCTGCGGTCTACCTCATTGGAGTGGTGAGCTGGGTTTTTTGCTCCTTTTTTCTATCAATAGCCGACACTAATGAAGTCAATTGCTGCATAATTTACAACCGTTTTGTAAAAGCCGCATGACCAAAAATAACACAGTAATAAATGACTGGATGGTTCTGAGATCTGATATTAACTGAAAGCAAAGACTTCTCAGGCCGGTGTCTTCTTCTGACCACGCTAATGAGTCCTTGTGATGCTGGAACATTCAGCCCTTTATACAGAAGAACTGGACCTCCTCCAATCATTAGCCGCGTTACATGTGCGCTCCTACTGCTACACTTGGAAGCGTCCCTGCTGGTACCATACAGCGGCATGTGAGGGGTCTGTGAAAAGTAGGGTCCTTGCACACTACATTGCAACCTCCATGTCATTAGCCTTTCCTCCCTGACCCTAGTGTGTGTATGTCCTGATTATATCAAGTGTGTGATTCTCCTGTCCATTAAAGGGATGCTCAGGGGATTACCAGATGCCATTAGCTTGCACAGTACTTCCCTGGCCAGTGCCCAGTTGTTTGCACTGGTTAACCCCTTCAATCTAATCTAGTCATTCTGCAAGATGCTATTGGGCTCATTCCCAGTACATAGATTGTGTGGGTAATGTGGGTACAGCGTGGGTGGTTTTCATCTTGTCAATCCGTAGGTCTATTAACTCTTGCTGTGGATTCACAGTGAACTCATAAGGTGCCCAAAACACGACATTTGCTATTGTACTTCTACTTTTCATCTTGAAATTGGGTGACCTAAAGCCATTGTTCTGTACAATGGTGCTGGATTGCGGCTCTTAGGGACAATACAAGCATTTGGACTTGTCTACAGACATAGAAGTGTTAATAGGTTCTGTGGGTGGAGGATTTCAAGAGTAGTATATACAGTATACAGATTCGGCTTGTTTCCCATGCTCTGTTGCTAAGCAACATAAATAAGTGCATCCTACAGCCCCCCTAATTGAAGGCACCTCCCCCACTATCTGTGGATTAAAGCATGCATTCAATTGCTCTTATGGATAATCTACCATTGCTGACCTACAGAAGTCACATTACAATGTTAGGCTGCATTCACCCCCGGATATTGCACCACGGCTTTAACATGTGCTAAGCTGATAGTTTACACCATTTCATATAAAACATTGCAGGGTTTTTTTCTGCAGATCAGTCGCAGGTTTAACCCCCTTCCAAGGAGCGTAGCTAAAGGCTCGTGAGCCCGGGTGCAACACTGCAGCTTGGGCCCCCCCAAGACCCAGACAACGGCTGTGGACCAATACTTTTCAACAGCAGGTTCCCTACTTGAAGTGACAGATGTCTGCGGTGTAGAGCGCTGCAAAAACTGATTTCTATTAAAAGGAATTGTCCAATAGAAGAAAATTCATTTCAAATGGGGCCAAAGAAAAAGTTATACAGCGTCTGTCCCTCTTGCCTATGTGTAATATTTGAATTATATTCCAGGGATTATTTTAAATAATTAAATAAAAGTTAAGTTTTCTATCATTTACATCAGGGCTGTGGAGTCGGTGCCTATTTTGCAGGAGTCATAGTCGTCATAAAATAGACCGACTCCCAAAATATATAATAAGTTGGTCCAGTTAGTTCGATGCAGTGCAAAGAGCAAGAGGACTTGGGTCCGGCCAGTGCTACTGCTCCCATATCTTCAGCCTTATCACATGAGGAGTGTAATTGATGACATGGAGCAGGCAAAGCGCTGCCCCAGGGGAAAAGATTCTGCTCCCAGGGCAAACTGATTACAGCAACATTTTTCACCCGTTTTCAAAGAAGTAGAAGATCAACCATTCATCAAAACTGACTGTGGCTGAGGCAGTTTCTTTATACCCTGACATTGTTAGAGATGTTGCCCCTGTGGTCATCACTTTGCCCCCACCCCAAGTTAGTGTAGAGAGGCCGTTCTCTAGCCTGGAAATAAGATCAGATGTGAGGTCATGTATGCAGGATCTGATGGAGGCAATACTATTTCTCAGAACAAATTCAGAGACTCCACAAATGTTCCTGCAGAGTTTTGCATATTTACAATTTTTTTGTGTTCTAAAGTCATATCCAATAAATATATTTTACACTGACAAGTAAAATGGTAACAATGTTTTGAACTTGTGACTTTAAGGCTCCATATCTCACCATCCACCACAGCTTTGTACATGAGGCTACTGTAATTTTATATACAGTCATCTTACCCATCTATACATAAATTTGACTTGCAAGTATTTAGCATCTGTTTAGTTTTGCAGATCCTTTCCTGTAACTGCATTGTTACTGTTCTGCTCTTAAAAATCAAAATGTTAATTTTTATTATTTTGTTAGTATTTGGAAATCCACCTTTTGGTTTTCAATACTGCCTGAATCCTTCTGGGCTCTGGATCAGATTCAAGCGTGTCTTGACCAAACTCTGATCCCAGGTCTCTTCTACACATTCCCAATGTTGGTACCGACTGGACTTGGATACAAATACAGCTTTTTCTTCAACTCTATCCACAAGTGTTCAAAAGATCAAAACATTGTTACCCTTTTGCTTCTCAGTTTCTGTTCTACCTAAATAGCTTGATTATTGTATCATAAGGTGATAAACAGCCTGATGGGACCATTATACTACAGTAAAGTTATTACTTAAACATGCGCCGTGTATGAGGGAATCAGGAGTCGGAGGTTTGGGAAATTGAGGAGTTGGGGCTTCGGCTTGCCGACTCCACAGCCCTGATTTACACGATTAGAGTTGGTGGAAGTGGGTTTAAGAGTGCCCATGGCAAACCAGTGCTGTAAACATGGATCAATTGCCATGGAGACACATTGGTCTGCATAAGAGATCTGAACAGTAAACCAATTTTTTTTATTTTTTAACTATAGCAACTTTTTCACATGGTTTTCTTTTTAGATGCAACAGAGCAATAAATGGTTACCAAGGTGGATTCAAATGGTTACAAAGTGCATTTAACCACGTAACAACCACTGATGCCCCTTTCTATGGTGGTTAAAAAGGGGCCTTATTATAGAACATTGAGTTTTTGCGGCACTTTACAATAGCAGCTGCACCAGAAATCACACAGTCAGAGACAGCCAGGCAGCCACATCTAAAGGCAAAAACCAGCATGACTTTTTCTGCTTCCCTGATCTCTCTGTCCATCGCCCCTATAGCCCTGTGTATGCAGTGGAGGCAGCAGTAGTGATCGCGTGATTGACAGATGAATGCTCACATGACCATGCTGCTGGGTCTGTCTAGTCCCAGCACAGCTCTGACATGATCGTTGTCACTTATCAGGGTAGTTATCCCCTGTGAATGTGAGAGGGGCTACTACCCTGTTTCCCCGAGAATAAAACAGCGTCTTATATTAATTTTTGCTCCTAAAGATGCACTAGGTCTTATTTTCAGGGGGTGTCTTATTTTTCCATGAATAAATTATAGGATGCTATAATGATACATGTGTGTATGTGTGTGTGTATATATATATAATATATAATATAATATATATATTATCTTAAAATTTAGAGTCACAAACCATAGGATATATGTATGTAAAGGACATTTTATGGCAGCTGCAGTGACTTATCAAAGGATGGCAAATGTGACATGATGGGACTTGTGGAACTAGAAGTCCCAGCATACCCAATCAGCCATCCTGTGAGATGTGAGTGTGTCAGTGTCATTGCTCTGTTCTCCCCCCTGTTCCCTCTGTTACTTACATGTACTTTCTGTCTACTCTCCATTGGATGTTCGGGACCTGTGGTGACATCAGTCACATGACCTCCCTTCACAGGTCCTTCAACCCCCTGATTGCCTCTGTCTTATCTTCGGGGGGTGCCTTATATTAGGGAATTCAACAAAATCTCTGCTATGTCTTACTTTCGGGGGTGTCTTATTTTCGGGGAAACACGGTATGGCAGCTCCAAATTCCAAGAAAAGAAAAAAAAAATAAAAAAACAAATATGAAAGTCTAAACAAGTATTTTCTGACCTTTTGAGGGGCAGAGCATAAAAAAAAATTTAAAGGGGTTTTGCCCGGATGTAATGTTGACGTGGTATCCTCCAAAATGGGAATTTAATCACTTTTCTAAATATATGTGATTAAAAATATTGCAGCCTGAGAGAGCTACAAGCTGCCTTACCTGCCCTTAGTTACTTAAAAGCTTCTATTAGATACGACCTGACAAGAGCTGCTGGCCAGGCTTGTGCAGAGCACACTTCTTATCTGATGAGAGGGAGCTGAAGAAGTTTTCAAGGCACCGGGTAGAAATATGTTGTCTTTTGTATACAGAATCCACTAGTTGTAATGTGATTATCTGAGTAGATCCCTGCTTTATCTGATGACAGAGAACATGAAGAAACTTTCAAGCTGCTGTGGAGAAAAGGTGTTGTCTTTTGTATACAGAATCCACTAGTTGTAGTTTGATTATTTGAGTGAACATGTCACACAATCCCTTATGCATGGCTCTGTGCTCTGGCTGTGTGGCATTGTTTACATTTCCTTCTTAGCAGATAAGGCACGTCCAGGCAAAACCCCTTTAAGTAAAAATTGTAATGTGGAAAAAAAAATAAGTAAAACTATTCAGCCAATCAGATACCAACTAGTGAATGCCAGGTATCAAAATAACGCTGCAAAATAATTTAAAATCTTACCTATAGAGGACCTATGGCCATTTAGGACATATCTGCTTTAGTAAATCCTTGTGTTCCCTGTGAAATAACAGTTCTGTAGCTTCTTCTCTTAGAACTCTGTGTTGTGCTGTTCCTCTGTTATTCCGTCTACAAGTGTATTACGGAATCTGTCAGATGGGTGTTATCAATTGGGGGAGGGTGCTTTGAAAACTGGAATGGTAACACCTGAATAATAATTCTAATAATTCAGTAATCTATCTATCTATAAGAATAAGGATATTCTGCAGAATACAGATAAGATATAATTTATACCGGGAAGTAAACGGCACAATTTTTTTTCCCGATTTTCCAGTATATTCTATTGTACGGTCAAGGACACCATTAAAAAGTACATGTTGTCCCAGAAAATAAAAATATCACAACGTTATGGCTCTTGGAAGGTGTCAAGAAGAAAAGGGACGGGATGAAAAAAATGCTTGGTCCTTAAAGGGGTTGTCTCACTACATTGATTCATCTACCTCAGTCCTGTTTTCTTGGTTTCATTTTGAATTCAGGGGCGTGTTTACTGGCTTCTACTAGACTGCAGTAGAAGCCAGGTCTGTAGCTATAGCAACCAGCGCTGGCAGCCTATCAGGAGAGATCAAACAGGTCTGTAGCTATAGTGACCTGAGGAGCCGATGCAGCCCATACAAGAGGGGATATCTAGGAATAGGGAGGACACTGTTAATGGACATATATTGCAAAGTGACTCTTTAACATAAAAAGCAATCCTTGTAGTGAGACAACCCCTTTAAGGTCAGAATGCATCCAGGGGGTTAAACAAATTAAAAATTATTTTTGTAGCTCAATCGCCTGTACAAACAATAGGTTGGGAGCGCAGAGGAATACACACTTGACAGATACCTTCATAATAATAATTAAATGTCTTTTAAATAGCTGGCAGCTGAATATTCTAGACCTGCCCTCTCAGCTGTTCTGCATCCTGAGGGACACATACAAAGGAGGGCAAGATAAAGACACAGGTGCTAGGTGTGAAAAAAAACAGGTAAAAAAGCCTCCCGCCTAAATCACATGCAAATACATGACGGGGACACGTCTCAATACAGTTACTTTTATAGGAAATAACTTTTGAACAATTTACTACATTCTAGTAAAAGTCTACATAAAATATTGAGTAACTCTAAATAATTTATTAGCTCCCTGTAATATGGATCTATATTGAAGCCTAGAAGCTGCTATCGATCTATACCTGTGATGGCGAACCTTTCTGAGACCGAGTGCCGAAACTGCGACCGAAAAATACCTTAGTTACCGCAAAGTGCCGCCGACGTCGTCGCGAAGCAGGGAGGTGACGCTGGGAAGCAGGGTCGCACAACAATTAATACGAGGGATGTGACTGCCGCTTAGCCCATCCCTCTGCCATATTTCCACTATACAGTGACCATATTGTGGTAGATAGCAGTGTACACAGGTGCTCAGCAGACCGTTAACTGAATAATACCGCCACGTATCACCACCACATAGTGACTGAATAATACCACAACACCACCACGTAGTGACTGAATAATACCACAACACCACCACGTAGTGACTGAATAATACCACAACACCACCACGTAGTGACTGAATAATACCACAACACCACCACGTAGTGACTGAATAATACCACAACACCACCTATTGACTGAATAATTACACACAACACCACCACCTAGTGACTGAATAATTTACCACAACCACCAAACCACCTAGTACGAATAATACCACACCACCACCACCACATAGTGACTGAATAATACCACAACACCACCACCACATAGTGACTGAATAATACCACCACCACCACCACCACATAGTGACTGAATAATACCACACCACCACCACCACATAGTGACTGAATAATACCACAACACCACCACCACATAGTGACTGAATAATACCACAACACCACCACCACATAGTGACTGAATAATACCACAACACCACCACATAGTGACTGAATAATACCGACATCTCGCCACCACATAGTGACTGAATAATACTGTCACACCATTACTGAACATAAACCATTACACTTTGCACACATATAAGAGATTACATTTCAGGCACATTTAGTGACTCACATGTGACGTTTCTCCAATGAGTCGTTCACATTCCGGTTCACACCTTCATGATGATTTCTCCCGACCAACACTCATCCCTGCAGATTTAGACACAAATATATTACAATCCTCACTTTTCCAGCAACTCCTTACTTATAATTATATAAGTCCCCTAAGTTAGGCAGGTGTATAGGTCCCCTCAATTAGGCAGGTATATAGATATAGGTCCCCTCAGGCAGATAGGTATGTAGATATAGGTCCCCACAGGCAGTATACAGCTCCCCACAGGCAGCTCCCCACAGGTCCTAAGCAATATACAACAGATACTCCCACAGGCAGTATACAGACAGATAGCTCCCCACAGGCAGTATACAGCTCCCCACAGGAAGTATAGATAGCTCTCCCTACCAGCCAGTATACAGATAGCTCTTCCCACCAGCCAGTATACAGATAGCTCTCCCCACCAGCCAGTATACAGAAGCTCTCCCCACCAGCCAGTATACAGATAGCTCTCCCCACCAGCAGTATACAGAAGCTCTCCCCACCACCAGTATACAGATAGCTCTCCCCACACGCCAGTATACAACAGACAGCTTCGCTCTCCCACCAGCAAGTATACAGATAGCTCTCCCCACCAGCAAGTATACAGATAACTCTCCCCACTAGCTAGTCAGTTTATACAGATAGTCTCCCCACCAGCCAGTATAAACCACTCCCCCGGCCTGTATATAACCAGCTCCCCACCGGCCTGTATATACAGCTCCCAGCGATCCACTCCCCGCCTGTATATAGCCAGCTCCCCCATGCCATCCGTGTATATAGCCAGCTCCTCCAGCCTGTATATAGCCAGCTCCCCCGCCTGTATATAGCCAGCTCCCCCGCCTGTATATAACCAGCTCCCCCAGCCTGTATATAGCCAGCTCCCCCAGCCTGTATATAGCCAGCTCCCCCAGCCTGTATATAGCCAGCTCCCCCAGCCTGTATACAGCCTGCACTCTCTCTACTGCCTGTATATATATTACACAAATAAAATAATAACACTAAGCCCCGGTTCACACGGCTTATTCAAGCCGTAATTGCGAGCCGGATGCCCGCAATTCGCTAACAAGGCGGTGGCCCCGCCATAGCTGCATTATCCACGGCGCGTATTGCCCTGGATAATGTGCAGTCATTTGTCCCCGCCCTGGCGGATTCGCTGACAAGGGGAGCGACGGAATCCACTGTTCTCTATGAGAACGGTGGATTACCGTAATTACTGCGACGGATTGGCGCCGTACTGCAGCGCAAATCCGGCGCGCAGTAAGGCGCCAATCCGTCCCAGAATAAGCCGTGTGAACGGCCCCTAATACTCACCTTATCTCTGTCCCAGCCGCGCGCTCCTCTTCTGTCTTCTTCTCTCCTCGCGCGGGGACGCTCCTCTGTCAGCTCCTCGGGCGCACTGCCTATGACGGGCTGTGTGCCCGAGGACAGGCAGCAGCGCGATGAGGTAATTACATTGCGTCGCTGCCAGCTGAGCACATGGACCGCCGCGCACTCTCAGCGCTGAGGGTGCGTGGCGGGTCCCGACTGCCGCTGTGTTAGGCCTGGGGCTGCCGAAGGCCCCAGGTCCGACACTGTGACCCAGAGGCCGAGCCCTCCTGGCGCTGCGTTTTGGTAACAATGCAGGAAGGCAGCGTTGGCCAGCCTGGCATGCGTGCCAGCAGAGGTGGCCCTACGTGCCTCCTCGGGCACGCGTGCCATAGGTTCGCCACCGCTGATCTATACCATAGCACCGCATGCTTCTGATTTGATGGGTTTTTTTCTTACCAAATCACAAGAAATCCACAAAAAAAACTGTGTAATGTTCCATCACACGCTGTGTTGTAGAGAAGCATGTCCTATAAAAATATTGGAACATACCTTAAATCTTTTCTTCAAGGCATCTGACAGGTTTCAAACATTAAATACAAACTGTGTGTCTGGGACAATCAGCATGATGTAAGGGTAAGTTCACACGACTTATTTTTGCGCGTAATTGCGCATGCATTTCGCCTAGTATCATGCTTTATATGCAGCAAAATGCGCACCGCAATTACGGTAATTCATGGCTCTCATAGCGCTGATTCAGAGCCCAGAAGGATTCAGGCAGTATTGAAAACCAAAAGGTGGATTTCCAAATACTAACAAAATAATAGAAATTAACACTTTGATTTTTAGGAGCAAAATTGTAACTAAGCAGATGCTAAATACTTGCAAGTCAAATTTATGTATAAGATGGTCAGAGACTGTATATAAAATTACAGTAGCCTCATGTACAAAGCTGTAGTGGATGGAGAGATATGGAGTCTGAAAGTCACAAGTTCAAAACATTGTTACCATTTTGCTTGTCAGTGTAAAATATATTTATTGGATATGACTTTAGGACATAAAAAAATTGTAAATATGCAAAACACTGCAGGAACATTTGTGGAGTCTCTGAATTTGTTCTGAGAAATAGTATTGCCTCCATCAGATCCTGCAAACATGACCTCACATCTGATCTCATTATTTCCAGGCTAGAGAACGGCCTCTCTACACTAACTTGGGTTGGGGGCAAAGCGGTGACCACAGGGGCAACATCTCTAACAATGCCAGGGTAAAAAGGAACTGCCTCAGGCACAGTCAGCTTTGATGAATGGTTGATCTTCTACTTTTTTGAAAACAGGTGAAAAATTTTGCTGAAATCTGTTTGCCATGGGAGCAGAATCTTTTCCACTGGGGCAGGGCTTTGCTCCATGTCATCAATTACACTCATGTGATGAGGCTGAAGATATGGGAGCAGTAGCACTGGACGGATCCAATTCCTCTTGCTCTTTGCACTGCATCAAACCAACTGGATCAACTTATTATATATTTTGGGAGTCTGAGTCGGTCCATTTTATGACGACTCCGACTTCTGCAAAATAGCCTCCGACTCCACAGCCCTGCTAGTAGAGAGAACTGTTATAAGCCAGGGATTTCATTAGGCTTCACTTAGGAGATCCCTCTATTCCAGAGAGCCCTAAAATTGATCCAAAGGATATAAAGGAATTAAATTTCTCATGCAGTAATGCAAAGAGTTCCTTTATCTCCTGTGTATTATCAACCTTAAGAACCCAGACGGTCAAAGGCGATAGTGAGGCTGGGACACAAGATCTGGCAGCATTAAAGGAGTTTTCTCACCACAATGTTTAGCTTTTAACATGTAGGAAAAGGTAGATGAAAACTATTACCAAATACATTGTTGTTTTGATTTTTCTCAGATTGTAGATTTTATCTACTGCTAGCACACACAAGTTTCTCTAAGTTACCGACCACCTCTCCCTTTTCATAGCTGATTGCTCCAACTGCTGCCCGATAAAGGTGAGTTTTAGCTTTCGCACGGGAGCTTTTTTACCTCAGTTATATAGTAGAGGATCCATGGCGCACACAACTGTAAGATTGAAGTAAAAAAGAGCTTTATTAATTACATAAGCTCAATGGACAAACATAGGTGAGGGATGAGGGAAAGGAAAAAAAATTAAAATTCATGTTATAGGAGATTTCTCTTAGGGTGGGGCAGTCTGGTATTCTGCCTTATCTTGTAGAGGTATTGACTGCTGTATGCTCTGAGGCGGAGAGAGTCTGGTTTCTTCTGACTCTGTGATCCACGTTGTGGAAAAGAGATGCAGGATTCCAATAATGGCTCTGGTAGAAGTATAGAATAAGCGGTAAACCTTTGGTCGTAAGGTAAGGATCCACGATGCGACGGTGTTTTTGATCAAAGGACTTTGTAGTTGTTCTCCACTCTGGATGACCTGTGTGGCGACCGATACATAGAAGTAGAATAGCCATACACAACGTTTTGGTTCGCATGAACCTTTGTCAGGTGTAGATGCTAGAGGAGGGGGGACTGGTGCCTGGAGCAGAGTCTGCCGACCTCATTTATAAAGCTCCTTCGTTACTTCAACCTTACTATACAACGGATGGGACGCTTCTGAAGGGGTCCTTATTCACAAACCACCTATACCCCTGGTGTGCACACCCAATCCCTAAATTTACTTTTTTTTTTACCTAGGTTAAAACCCTTAGTGCTCTGTAGCCTTTTTCACTACTGATTATAAATCTCCAGCACTCATATCACTGTAACAGGATCCACTGGGAATAGGAGAGTTGATAGGCCAATCACTGCTAAAAACCCACCCAAAGCCTGAACAGGAAATGTGAGCCTGAAGTTGGCTGTGGTTCTGTGAAACTGCATGGTGAGAACACCCCTTTAATGAGATGTTTGAGTATCAATTTTACAATTCGAGTCCAAGCGATATAGGAGAACCATGGCTGAAGTTCCGGACATCGGCATATAAAGGATCTTAAAGACAATGCAGTGGAAAACCTCCCACATGCTATGGAATAAGGTGCTCTCCGCACCACCAACAAATTTGTAAAGCTGATGGAAACATCTTGTTAAGTATACAGAATGTATGTTATCAATCGATAAGGGCATGTCCCCACGGCAAGGGTTTTCGGCCGGTTTCTCAGCCGGTTTGCGGTTTTTCAGACCGCCTGAAAATGAACACAATTGTGCTCTATGGAAAACCTGTGCAGTAGTCCCCACTGCACGGGTTTCCACCCGCAGTCCACTCAAAAAACATTGAGCATGTTCATTCTTCCGTCCAGTTTCCCTCAATGGGAGGGGCGAGGGCTGTTCTCCGCTCATCGCAGAGAAAAGCCCCCCCCGCGGCCGTGGGGACGGCCGCAAAACAGGGCAAATACTGGCCAGCAAAACGACCGGTATTTGTCCTGTGCCGTGGGAACGCAGCCTAAGTATTTTATGACCTGCCTCTTTGCATTAACTGGCAATAGAGCACCTGCGAGTACATACAGAGACCATATGCAAATCAACTAGAAAGAGGAAGAGTAGATGTTCGTTTTCCATCTTGTCAGACACATGGGGTGTGAAAAGTATTGGGCCTATAGTCAGGTGAAATTTTAAAGGGGTTGTATCATTTCATGAAATGGTCTTCAGAATAAGGGGACAGTGAAAACAAGTAACTTTGCAATTGGATGTCATTAGCAAAGCCGTCTTGTTTTCACAGTATTCCTTATCTTCGTTCTCTGTAAACAAACTTCTCCAGTGCAGGTCGGATCCGTTCTCCTTGCATTTCATTAGCTGAGGGCTCTAATAATTTACATTCTGTTCGGCCCCTGGGCGGCCGTATTCATGGAGCTTGCATTCCTGCCTCTCACTCAGAATTAGAGGCCGATAACAATTTCACTCTATACAGCTAGCTGCCTCCTCATTGACACTGCAGCTACTGCTACAATCAGAAAACAGAAATCAGGTAATGTGTGTAGCTGTCTAGTTGTCACTTATGTACAACACGAATTGAGAGAGGAGACAGATCTGTGCTCTGGATGGATTCAACTGTAGCAAACCTCCAGCTGTGAGAGATCAGTGCCGAGTTCATAGAAGACTGTTTAGACTGAATGCAGGCCTGTGGTATGTAAACAGCTCTTACAAAATAACACCGCATAGGGAAAGGACAGTGATATGTGGAGGGGGGGGACACACAATGGAGCCAGCATGAACAGTGAAAGGGGGATGACGTCACCCCCCTTCAGTTAAGAAACGCCCAGCTGGGAGGGGAAGAAACGCCCCTGGATTTCAGGAAGTGAGAGCATCAAGCTTCAAGAGAACAGCCCAACTGAAGAAGAGATACATCCCCTTTAACACTGAATGAGAAGGAGGAATGAGAAGGAGCCTCACGTCTACACCAATCTAGGACACGTTGTAAAAAGTAGACATCAAAGTTGCCCTATAGGTTCATTAGACTCAATCCACCACTAGTTTCTGGCATAAAAAGAAGTGAACGTGCTAACCTAGCTGGTATGCTTGCACATAAAAAAAAATTTAGTTTGGAAAGTTTATGGAAATTTGATAGGAAGGGTCTGTAAAAACAAATGAGGTAGGGCATCCACATATATATCTTGCAGCATCTGAAACAAGTATAGATCCGGATAGTGACCACAACTCTTTCCACCATAGATGTATATGACGTTATTAGTAAAGTCACATACATATGTGCAGGTAGTTTTTTGAGGTACAATGTGAGACTACTAAAAAGCCTGGGACAGCGGACACAAGAAATCGTGGAACTTGTAGCTTGAGGATTATGGCTGGAGCTCGGAAACCCCAAGAAACTTGACGTTCAGTAGAAGCATGGCATTTAGACTGACTGCATACAAAATCACAACAAACACAAAATGGTGAGTAACCAGGGCTGTGGAGTCAGAGTCGTGAACTCAGTGTCCATTTTGGTGGAGTAGGAGTCATTATAAAATGGACCGACTGACTCCTAAATATATAATAAATTGGTACAATTAGTTCAATGCAGTGCCCAGAGCAAGAGGAATTTGATCTTGCCAGTGCTCCTGCTCCCATATCTTCAGTTATCAGATGAGGAGTTAAATTTTGAAAAGTATTTGGATGACATGGAGCAGGCAAAGTGTTGCCGCAGGGGAAAAGATTCCGCTCCCATAGCAAACAGATTAACCAGATTTCAGCAACATTTTTCACTTGTTCTCAAAGAAGTAGAAGAATTCAACTGTTCATCAGAACTGACTGTGGCTGAGGCAATTCCTTTATACCCCGACATTGTTAGAGATGTTGCCCCCGTGGTCACCGCTTTGCCACCAACTCAAGTTAGTGTAGAGAGGCCATTCTCTAGCCTTGAAATAATGAGATCAGATTTGAGGTAATCTGATGGAGGTGATACTATTTCTCAGAAGAAATTCATAGACTACAAATGTTATTCAGGACGTTTTTGTTGAAAACTGTTTTTTATCCCCACTTACTGCAGCGTTTTGCATATTTACAGTTTCTTAAAGTTGTATCCAATAAATATATTTTATGTTCTATTTAAATAGCTTGATTATTGTTTCAGAATGTGAGAAAAAGCCTGATGTTACCATTTTACTACAGTGAAGTTAAACATGCGTTAGGGAGATTGAGTCATCTGAGCTTTGACTTACTGCCTCCTCAGCCCTGCGAGTAACACACCTTTATTTAACTTGTACGGTCACTTTTCATTGCATGATAGGGAATTTTAACAACCCAGATAACCTAGGACAACAGTGATATTGGAAAACACCTGTAAGAGATCTTTGGAGAGACTGGAAAGTGATACATTGAGAGCTTCCAATTTCCGGAAATTAATTTAGAAATGAGCAATACAGGTAGTCCCCGGGTTATGAAGGGGATAGTGATAGGGTTTGTTCTTAAAGGGGTTTTGCCACTAAGTAAAACTGACGTGGGAAGCTTGCGAATTAAATAAACATTTTCACCATTCATCATTATTAAAAATTCTGTAGCGTTTTTGTTTTAGCTGCTCCTTTAGTGATCCATTGTTTACAGCTCGTCTCCAGGGGTTACGACCAGGGCTGAGAGCTCCTTAGTCCTGGTCGCACATGCTCAGACATCACTCTCCTCTCAGGCAGCTACTGAGTGTTCAAACTCCGGGTGCTGTCACTCTACTCCCGTCCTCTGTGCTCCTTACTAATTAGTCAAACAGTGCAAATAAATAAGAAAAAGAAACCTCAATGAGATATGTGCATTGATAAAGAGAAAAAATATCCACAGGTTTGGTTCCTGCAGGGATTTGAACCGAGGACCCTTGTGCTGTGAGGCAAAACATTTACCTCTGCGCTACACAGCACTATGTGTAAACAGACCTTTTGTTTGACTAGAGAGAGGAAAGGCCTGGTGATGTCAGCCTGCTGTGTCACATGATCTGCAATTCAAACAAATCACACACGCCCCCTTCTGAGCACACAGAGCTGAAGAGCTGAATGCAGGAGGGATGAAGTGAGATCGTGGCAAAACCCCTTTAAAGTGGAATTTGTATGTAAGTCGGAACAGGCATATTTATTACATGTAACTCCAGCACAAAAGTTTTTTTTTTTTTTTAAGTATTGGATAGTGCAGGGAAGGAATTTTACTTTTGTTTTGCTGTCTGTGCTCCTGTTAAGAAGATTTCACCTAATTTTTACCTCATGTGCTGCTGTGGCATGCTGGCACTTGTCGTTCCACAGCTATTATTTGCTGTAGAACATGGAACGACAAGTGCCAGCATGCCCCATAAGTCTCTGTTTGTAACTAGGGGACAGATGTAAGTCGGACGGGTGTAAGTCGTGGACTGCCTGTATACTGAAATAAGAAATACAGGGATAGCCCATTATCCACTGGATTTACGTTCCAGAAGAGTGTGATGGATAACGAAACGATGGGTAACGAGGCAGAAAACAAAAAAGTACTGTACAGTATAACATAATGAGGCATAAAGAACATTGTAAGTGGGATACAGTGAAAGATGATGTGGCTTTACGGCAACTAAAGTAGCTGCAGTGAATAAGGGATGGTTGTATACTCACGGATATTGAATGTGAAGTATCTGAAGCAAAACGACGGATAATGAGGTTTTTTGCAACATTGATAGTGATGTAACTATGAAATGATGGATATCAAAGCGATGGTTATCGGGGTATTACTGTATTGCCAGTTACTTTAGGAGGGTATGTTATAAAAGTTTTCTTTACAACGTTAGGTTTTCTTTTTGACTGATGGCCCCTAATTTACTGTTTAGGAACATCCATATGTTTCCAAAACCTTTTATGTTTGTAAACAAAATTATCAGTAAAAAGTGCATTATCTGATCATAACCGGTCAGGTTAAAGGGGTTTTGCCATGAAGCGAGTTCCTTACCTCCTTATCAGCTCAGGGGAGAATATAAACAAATCATGCTGAGTCATGATTTGTTTATATTTGTTTGCAGGGGTGAGAGGGAAGGGGTGATCAGAGCGTGAGGAAGAAGGGAGCGTCTCAAAAGTTTACTCAAATAATAACATTACAACAGTGGCTTCTCTATACAGCAGACAGACTCATACACTGCACTTTCTCCACAGCCCTTTGCAAGCTCCTTCATGTTCCCTGTCATCAGATAAGAAGTGAAAACACGCAAGAGCGGCCAGATCAGCTCCTGTCAGCTCCTCTGGTCGTGTCTAATGTAAACTTTCAGGTAACTAAGGGGGACTGAGCAATGCTGTAGCTCTCAGAGGCTTCACTTTTTGTAATCACATATATTTAGAAAAGTGATTAAATACCCATTTTAGAGGATCCCACATCAACATTACCTCGTGGCAAAACCCCTTTAATAGGGACATTTTAATGATTTCAACAAGTGATAAACTGCATTTGACTTCATTCATTTTGATCATTTATTTCTACTGCCTGTTGTCACCCAATCAATAATAATTTCTTGGAGTGCAGTGCAGAATTCTTCATACCGCAGGCCTTGCATACCAAAAGTTTATAAGAGAAATAGTACTTGCAATCCACCGCAAACAGGCACAGGCCATGTAGTTGTTCCAAAACAATTTTAGACAAAACAAAAATCAAATCTGGAAGTTGTCATGTACAGCAAGGCCATTTTCCCTTTAGGCATTTGAATCTTGAAGGAACCAAGTAAAGGAATAAGGGCTCATCTCAAAGTACTAGTCCCTTTTTCAGGGATGGATACCACTGCCTGCAAAGAAGCTGTGGTGGGCCCAGAGAATTCAGTAGAACAAATGGGGTCCTATCTGGACTACTTTAGCTCTATTTGCCAAATGTACATGCTTTCTGAGCGGGACAAAGAACCATGGTCTATCACGCCTTTGTATCCAGCGCATAAAGCATATACTGCCAGGAAATAGAGCAGGCGCAGTCCAAGTAGCACTACGCTTGCTCTATTGATACAGTGGGTTGCAAAATTATTCATCCCCCTTGAATGTTTTTTCGTTTTTTAAACATTACAGCCACAAACGTAAATGGATGTTGTTGATATTTTATGTGATAGAGCAACACAAAGGAGCAAGTATTTGTGAAGTGTAAAAATAACGATACGTGCTTTTCCAAATTTTTTAAAATTAAAATACTGAAAAGTGTGGCCTGCTTATGTATTCAGCCCTCTGTACTCTGATACCCTTAAAGGGGTTTTGCCAGGACGTGCCTTATCTGCTAAGAAGCAAATGTAAACAAGCCATGCTGAGCTGAGAGAGCGAGAGAGACACAGCCAGAGCACAGAGCCATGCATAAGGGATCGTGTGAAATGTTCACTCAAATAATCAAACTACAACTAGTGGATTCTGTAAACAAAAGACAACATATTTCTACCCGGTGCCTTGAAAGCTTCTTCAGCTCCCTCTCATCAGATAAGAAGTGTTCTCTTGTCAGGTTGTATCTAATAGAAGCTTTTAAATAACTAAGGGCAGGTAAGGCAGCCTGTAGCTCTCTCAGACTGCAATTTTTGTAATCACATATATTTAGAAAAGTGATTAAATACCCATTTTGGAGGATCCCACGTCAACATTACATCGTGGCAAAACCCCTTTAAATTAAGTCCAGTGCAACCAATTACCTTTATTTACTTACTGGGTGACTTCTAGAGTACATCTGTATGCAATTTATTTTCAATATAACTAGGACTGTTTTGTGAAGGCCTCAGAGGTTAGAGAACATTAGTAAACAAGCAGCATCATGAAAACCAAGGAACACACCAGACAGCCCAGGAATAAAGTTGTGGCAAAATGCAGGGTCAGGTTTTTTAAAAAAAATAAATAAATAAAAAAATAGCTCAAGCTCTGAACATCTAATGGAGCACTGTTTAATCCATTAACCATAACTGGATGGAGTATGGCAAGACTGCTAGCTTACCAAGACATGGCTGTCCACCTAAACAGACAGCCCAGACAAGGAGAGCCCTAATCAGAGAAGCAGTCAAGAGGACCAGGGTCACTCTAGAGAAGCTGCAGAGATCCACAGCTCAGGTTGGAGAATCTGTCCACAGGACAACCAGTAGTCGTGCACGCCATTAATCTGGCTTTTATGGAAGAGTGGCAAGAAAAGATCCATGTAGAGCAGGGGTCCCCAACTCCAGTCCTCAAGGCCCACCAACAGGTCATGTTTTATGGCTATCCTTTGCATTGCACAGGGGATTTAATTATGCTTCACAGGTGATTTAATTAGTGAATGCATTCTGTGGGATATCCTGAAAACATGACCGGTTGGTGGGCCATGAGGACTGGAGTTGGGGAACACTGATGTAGAGGACACAGCAAGCATGTGGAAGAAGGTGCTCTGGTCAGAGGAGACCAAAATTTTACTTTTTGGCCTAAATGCCAAACACTGTGTGTGAAGATCATGTTGTGGAGTCAGCAAGGACTGGGATGCTGGTCAGGGTTGATGGGAAGATGGATGGAGCTAAATACAGTACAATCCTGAAGAAAAACCTGTTGGATCCTGCAAAAGACCTGATATTGGGGCATAAGTTCACCTTCCAGCAGGACAACGGCCTGAAGCATACAGCCAAAATTACAATTGAAGGGTTTACATCAAAGCATAGATCACGCGTTACAATTGCCCATTCAGAATCCAGAGCTAAACCCTATTGACAATCTATGGCAGGACTTGAAAATTGTTGTTCACAAATGTACACCAACCAATCTCACCGAGCTAGAGCTATTTTGCAAAGAAGAATGGGCAAAAATTCCAGTCTCTAGATGTGCAAAGCTGGTAGAGACATCCCCCAACATACTGCAGCTGTCACTGTAGCTAAAGGTGGTCCTAAGGCTATGTTCACACGGCTTAATTGCGGGACATAATTACGCCCCGCAATTACGCCGTGTGGCTGGGGGCGGGGCGCGAGCGGGAGAGTGAGCGGGGGGCCGGCACTTCGCCGGCCCATAGACAATCACTGCTAGCGGCGCGTGTACGCCGCTAGAAAGTGACATGTCAATTATCTCCCCCTGGGGCGGCTTCGCCTTGCGGGGAGAGGAGACGTAATCCATAGTTCTCTATGAGAACTGTGAATTACCGTAATGAATGGGCCGTTTTCGGCCCGTAATTGGCGCACTTCGGGGCGTAATGACGGACCGAAATACGGCCCATTTTAAACCGTGTGAACATGCCTTAATAGTACTGACTCAGGGGGGCTGAATATATATGCAAACACTGCAAAAATTTGGAAAACCACGTTTCATTTTCTTTACACATACTAGCTACTTTGTGTTCCTCTATCACATTAATCTTCAATAAAATACATGTACCTTTGTGGCTGTAATGTTTAAAAATGAAGAAAAGTTAAAGGTTAATTAATAATTTTGCAAACCACTGTATCTAAGGGCTTGCCACATCTCAGTCATTGTATACGTTGGGGTATCATTTTCCACAAGAACCCTGATGGATACCAAAGATGAACGGTGTAACGCAACATGAACAGCCCTTTAGATAAATATTGGGTAAAGATCCTCTTACTTAATGAACAGTACTGTATTGCACCCCTTAAGGGCCGTTCACATGGCTTATTGCAGGGACGGATTGCAGCCGTATTGCGCGCCGTACTGCGCTACAATACGGCTGGAATCCGTGCCAGTCATTACGGTAATCCACAGTTCTCTTAGAGAACTACGGCTTCCGTCTCTCCTACCCGCTCGGCGAATCCGCCAGGCGGGGAGAAAGTGTCATGTTCATTATCCCGGCGGGATACGCGCCGTAGATAATGAAAGTCTATGGGGCCGGCGGGCAGCGCCCCCGCCCCTTACTCAAGCCATAATTGCGGGCGAAATCTGTCCCGCAATTACGGCTTGAATAAGCCGTGTGAACCGGCCCTTAGTCTGACTAATAATAGGATACCTCAACTCCCTAATTCACCTGTTACATTGTCTAAAATGTCCCACTAATAGGTCAGAAGAGAATAAGGGTGAGTTCACACGGCACAGAAAATAGTGGTCAGATTTTCCAACCTTGGGAAATGTTCTTCATGGCTGCTCGAACCAGTGACCTTTCGCTTGGGAATCAACCTAATAACACACTGAGCTATTAGGGAATGTGAGAACAGGTTGTAATTTGTAGTATACAAGAAGAAAAAGATTGTCCCACCACCAGGAGCAAAACAGTAACAATGCAGTTACAGGACAAGAATCTGCAGAACTCAGCATATGCTAAATAGTTGCAGGTCACATTTATGTAAGAGATAGCCAAGATGATAAAATAATGGTAGATCACATTCAAAACTGTAGTGGATGGTGGGTTACGGAACGTGAAAGTCAAAAGGTCAAAACATTGTTACCCTTTTGCTTGTCAGTGTAAAATATATTTATTGGATACAACTTTAGAACACAAAAAAAACTTTAAAAAATTGTAAATATGCAAAACGCTGCAGTAAGTGGGGAAAAAAACAGTTTTCAACAAAACCGTCCTGAATAACATTTGTTGAGTCTATGAATTTGTTATGAGAAATAGTATCGTCTCCATCAGATCCTCCATACATGACCTCACATCTGATCTCATTATTTCCAGGCTAGAGAACGGCCTCTCTACACTAACTTGGGTTGGGGGAAAAGCAGTGACCACAGGGGCAACATCTCTAACAATGTCTGGGCATAAAGGAATTGCCTCAGCCACAGTCAGTTCTGATGAACGGTTGAACTCTTCTATTTCTTTGAAAGCAAGTAAAACATTTTACTGAAATCTATTCATTCTGTTTGCAATGGGAGCGGAATCTTTTCCCCTGCGGTAACGCTTTGCCTGCTCCATGTCATCCAAATACTTTTAAAAATTACACTCCTCATCTGATGAGGCTGAAGATATGGGAGCAGTAGCACTGGCAAGACCCAATTCCTCTTGCTCTGGGCACTGCATTGAACTAACCAGGGCTGTGGAGGCGGTAAGCCAAAGCTCCGACTCCTCAATTTTCCTAACACCGACTCCCGACTCCTCAATTTTCCTAACACCGACTCCTCAATTTTCCTAACACCGACTCCTCAATTTTCCTGACACCGACTCCTCAATTTTCCTGACACCGACTCCTCAATTTTCCCGACACCGACTCCTCAATTTTCCCGACACCGACTCCTCAATTTTCCCGACACCGACTCCTCAATTTTCCCGACACCGACTCCTCAATTTTCCAGACACCTACTCCTCAATTTTCCTAACACCGACTCCCGACTCCTCAATTTTCCCGACTCCCGACTCCTCAATTTTCCCGACTCCCGACTCCTCTATTTTCCCTACTCCCGACTCCTCAATTTTCCCGTCTCCCGACTCCTCAATTTTCCCGACTCCCGACTCCTCAATTTTCCCGACTCCCGACTCCTCAATTTTCCCGACTCCCGACTCCTCAATTTTCCCGACTCCCGACTCCTCAATTTTCCCGACTCCCGACTCCTCAATTTTCCTAACACCGACTCCCGACTCCTCAATTTTCCTAACACCGTCTCCCGACTCCTCAATTTTCCTAACACCGTCTCCCGACTCCTCAATTTTCCTAACACCGTCTCCCGACTCCTCAATTTTCCTAACACCGTCTCCCGACTCCTCAATTTTCCTAACACCGTCTCCCGACTCCACAATTTTCCTAACACCGTCTCCCGACTCCTCAATTTTCCTAACACCGTCTCCCGACTCCTCAATTTTCCTAACACCGTCTCCCGACTCCTCAATTTTCCAAAACGTCTCCCGACTCCTCAATTTTCCTAACACCGTCTCCCGACTCCTCAATTTTCCTAACACCGTCTCCCGACTCCTCAATTTTCCTAACACCGTCTCCCGACTCCTCAATTTTCCTAACACCGTCTCCCGACTCTATTTTCCTACACCGTCTCCGACTCCTCAATTTTCCTAACACCGTCTCCCGACTCCTCAATTTCTAACACCGTCTCCACCCAATTTCTAACACGTCTCCCGACTCCTCAATTTTCCTAACACCGTCTCCCGACTCCTCAATTTCTAACACCGCTCCCGACTCCTCAATTTTCCTAACACTGCTCCGACTCCTCAATTTTCCTAACACCGTCTCCCGACTCCTCAATTTTCCTAACACCGTCTCCCGACTCCTCAATTTTCCTAACACCGTCTCCGACTCCCGACTCTGACTCCCTCATACACGGCGCATGTTTAAGTGATAACTTTACTGTAGTAAAATGGTAACATCAGGCTGTTTATCACCTTATGATACAATAATCAAGCTATTTAGGTAGAACAGACACTGACAAGCAAAAGGGAAACAATGTTTTGAATCTGTGACTTTCAGGCCCCATTGCTACAGTTTTGAACACGAGGCTCCCATCATTTTATAGACAATCATCTTACCTATGTTATACATCTATTATTTAGTATTAAGCATCTGCTTAGTTCTGCAGATTATTGTCATGTAACTGCATTGTTACTGTTTTGCTCCTAAAAAAATCTAAATTTGGCTTTCAGCTCTGCCTGAATCCTTCTGGGCTCTGGATCAGATTCAAGCAGGTCTTGACCAGAATCTGATCCCAGGTCTCTTCTACACGTTCCCAATGTTGGTGCAGACTGGACTTGGGTGTGAATACAGCTTTGTCTTCACCTCTCCCCACAAGTATTGGATTGGGTTGAGGTCTGGGGACTGTGGAGGCCAATACAGCGACTCTACCTCATTGTCATTGAACCCTTCCTTCTCCAATCTTGACGTCCGCTTCAGGTCGTTGTCCTGCTGGACACTCGTCCTCTTCATACCCATAGTACTGGAGTGTATGAAGTAACTCATCTTGTAGGACCCGCACAACATAGAGCTCAGCATTGAGGTCACCATTGATCCTGGTCAAGTATCCAACATCTTTGGCTGTGACCCCTCCCCATATCCTCAGGCTTCTTACCCCGAACATGACAGTTCTTCCAGCTTCTCGATCCATTACCCCATTTTCCCTTGATTCTTCCAAACCCATGTTCCCCCTGCAGAGCCCGGTCTATTGACTTTCATCTCATTGCTCCAAATCACCTGTTTCCAAACGTAAATTTTTCATACTTTTTTACAAACTCTTTGCCGACGCTTCTTATGACGAATGGAAGTCGCGGCTTCATCATTCCAGACCTGTGTAATGTGTGTTGCCTGGGGCTTGCATGGACGACTGTTATCTTACTCTTATGAATCCTACGAGCCGCCTCCACTGCTGTGACTATTGCATTAGAACTGATAGACCTTGTGATGAGCCGACTTGTTTTGCCTGGATGTCACCTCTTGGCTTTTGAATGGATGGATGGATTTCATTTCATATTCCTCTAGCTTTCAGGGCCTCACATGATGCAGTTCGGCAATTTTCTTAAGATGCTATCAATGAGCTGGGTGATGCGGTTTCTCTTTTCTTGGGAAATGTTCTTCATGGCTGCTCGAACTGGAGGAAGAGGGCCCGTTTTCCCGCGCGCGGCAGGAGCCGGCGCCATCTTGCGCATCTTCACCCGCTCGGGCCTCTCGTCGTGCTGCTCGGCGCTCTACCTTCGGGACTCAGGAAGACACGACCGCGCGACTGCCGACTCCCGCGGCCTCACAGCTTACCTCTAATCTGACGGAGGGGGAGAAGCGAGAGGAGACGCCGCTGACCGGAAATTCAGGACCCGCGGGGGAATCCCGGATCCTGACACCAGAGACACTGCGGCAGCTACCCGCGACCACAGTGAGCCTGAACGACACGGTGGAACGCTGGAAAGGTCAGTGCCCGAGGGGTGACACCCCACATAGCTCCCCGATGGCCCTGATGGAGAGCATTAGTCCCCCAAAGCCTACTAAGAGGGGACCCCAACCCCCACGGGAGCTCCTGTCGGGACTTAAGGCTGCCGAGACCCAGCACTCCTCTACTCCCTCAAGGGACATTATGGATGAGCCCCTGACAAGCCCAGCAAACTGGGCCACTGAGGGCCCCCGAACTTCAGGCCCCACCACTCCGGCCTCAACACCTGCTGGGCAAACTCCATCACATCCTACAGACAGAATGGAGGCGCAACATCTCACGCCGCAGCACATGAGCCCTATGACACCCACTCTCATAGGGTCCGCGGGCCAGACAGGCAGCCATCAAGCATGTACAGCAAACCCGGCCGCAACTGCTGGGGATTTAGAACACCAGCCACCCCTGGACAAACCGAGCGCCCACTCATCTATCAAGGGCCAAGACCTTGCTCTGTCTCCAACTGGACAGGAGATACCGAGGGCTCAGTGGCTCCATGGCGGCGTGGGGGGTCCTGACGTGGCTTGGGGCGATGGCGGGCCCCGGACGATGGGGATGTCGGGCTTGGAGAACGAGGCTGCTGCCCTGGTACCGCTGGGCCCCTCCACCGCCCCGGTCGGGCTCCCCTCATGGCCAAAGGGCCCTCAAGCCCCCTCACATGCCAGAAGGCGCTTCATGGATGTCAAGCCCCGGTTCCTCCACTTGGGGTGGGAGCCCCATCCGCTCCGCTGACAAACAGGTGGCGATTCCCTCTATACCCCAGTCGCCTACAGGGCTATCCTCCAGCCAAACAACTGGCTACATCCCGCCAGAAGATGCACTACTTGCCCTGGAGGCGCACCCGGAGTTGCGTGCCCTTCTCTCGCTTCTACCTACGAAACAAGACATGCAGCTCCTAGCAAAAAAATGCGGAAGTTTGGCTCAAGACCTGAACCCGGCCAGAAAAAATGTTGCAGATCTCCAGGCCAGAGTGAAACACTTAAAAAAAATCAACCTTATGCAATTTCTAACCAGCTTGTGAAGGGTATCGGAACAAAACTTTTGCCAGCCCCAATTGTCAATGCATTAGATGTTTTGGAAACAGAAATCCCCGCAATAACATCCGGCTGCGGGGCCTCCCGGAGACAGTCAGGACCGGCGATTTAATTCCAACCTTAAGAATTTTTAACACCATTCTTGGGCGTCCGGAAGAAAAAACTTTTATCGTTTTTGACAGAGCTCAGGGGAGGCACGCCCACAAGCCCTGATATAACGCTCCAAGGGGGAATAATAGTGGGATACTTCATTCTCGTTAAAGAGGAGATTATAGAAAAGCCCGTTTATGCAGCATTTAAATTAAAGGAAACAAAAAAGGGACTGTTCCCTGATCTCAAACCCCGCACCCTCCGCCTGGGGGAAGTACTAAACCGCTTCTGGCAGCTCCCAAAGCCAAACATCTCTTATCGGGGGTTTCCCTTTTCCCCTCCAAGGAAACACCAGAAAAATGCTTCTTTCGGTCCCGGTGGAATTTCCCGGGTTTTTTCAATCCCCCCTTAGGCCCCCCCAAAACATTCCCCCCGGGGACGGGGACCTGCAACGTCGTTTGAGCCCCCCTGGCCGAACCTGCTTCACAAGCTCTCGACTCCAACCGGCGGGGGGACGAACAAAGGCACAAAGGTGCGCGAGATGGGCAGCCTGACAGTAACCCTCCAGATCGAACCACAGCTGCAACGGAACTGCCCCTCGGGCAGTCTTAACTTCCCCCCCCCAACTGGACTGTGCCCCCCCACCCCCGGGGGGGACGGCCCGCCACCTGATGCCCCCCCTTCATGGGACAGCCCCCTTTAAAAAAGCTTAACCGAGTCACCCCTTTTCCCCCCATTTGCCCCGGTCACTCTTGTCTACCCGAATGGTTTAAGGTCTTCTTTTATTTAAAGGGGCTTTTACCCCCCCTTTTCACTCTCATTTCCTTACAGGCCCAAAATAAATGGGGGCCCCCGACGACCCGGCTGAAACCCCCTCCCACCCAACCCTGTCCTGTCCCCCCTCCCCCCCCCTTTTTTTTTCTTTCCCCTTTTTTATTTTTTTTTTGTTTTGCGCCCCTTTCCCTTTTTTTCCCCCTCCTCCGGGCTCCCCCGGGCCCGGTTTGGCCCTCCCTTTTTTTGACTGTTTAAGTCCCGGATCCTTACCGCCCCGAAATGTTCTACATTCCTTTCTGCCCCAATATTTGGCCCCCCAATTAAACCCTTTGTGATAACAAAGGTTTTGCAGTTATGAATCTGCTTTACAAGGTTTTTGGGCCCTTTTCTTCTTTGGCTAAGTTGAGTTAGTTTGTTTAATGTCTTTTTTTTTTTTGCTAAATCTCTGGGTTGGCTGGGGCCCGCCTTCCCCTTTTTTTTCGAAATTTTGCTCTGCGAATGTTTTTAAATGCTCCTTATGGTTTTCCGCCGTATAACCTCCCTTAATGTTAAGGGATTTAACTCACCCGAGAAACGCTTAAAGACCCTGTATGCCTACAAAAAACAAAAATCGCACATTTTTGTTTCAGGGAATCATCTTCTTGCTCCCAACCCGTCTTACCAAAAGTATTTTCCCTGTCGGGTCCCCATAACAGTAGCCCGAACCCCAAGGTGAAGGGTGTGGCATTTCTTCACAAAGCCCTTCCCGGGTCTCCATCTGGAACCTTTAGGGATGACGATCCCGGGCCTTTTTTGTAAAATTCACCCTCGGGTCACGTATCACCGGGGCAAATTTTACTCCCCTAACATGGGGACAACTCCCCTTTTTAACTAACCCGGGATGAATTACTTTTCCCCCAGGCTCTTTATCATGTGTGGTGATTTTAAATTGACCCTGAACCCACCCGGACCCCTTACGGGCCCGCTCGTCTGTACTCTAAGAAATTAACAAAGTGCGGAGACTACTGCACGAAGCTTTTGGGTAATGTCTGGGACCCCTCCACCGCAAGATAGGACTACACGTTTTTTTCCTTTCCCCCCAATTTTTCCCCGTATTGACTACGTATCCCGAAAATCGCTCCTGTATGGGGTTTGCCCCCTCGGGGGGTAATTTTGTCACTCGGACCAGCCCGGTTCATTGTGATTTCGCTTTCCCGCTACAAGCGATGGGCTTTCCCTGGGGCTGAATGAAATCTTTTTGCCGACTCTTTATCCCTTTGGTCAAAAGCAAACAATGGTTGTTCACTTCTGTGCTAGCTCAGATCCACCCCCCGCAAACCCAGTGGGAAGCCTTGAGGTCACGCTACGGGGAAGCTTTTTAAAACGGGCTCACGCTTAAGAGGGGGCCCGTTTAGGCTCCGCCTTCTCTTAACACACTACCCTCCCAGGAATCCCACAAAAGCCCGGGATCGGACCAGACTTAGGGCCCCACCCAACGCGCCATAAACCCCCCAACTGGGAGAAAAAGCAAAAAAAATCCCCAAAATCGCCAATTCCCTTAAAAACTTGGAGCAATAAGCAAGCGAGCCCTCGCGCGTTCTCAGGGATAAGAGGGCAGCTCTATTTTTCCCGAATCAAATTTAGGGGGGCGGATCGCCCACCGGGAGGACATTTCCCCTCCACCTTTTACAGTATATTCCTCTTTGCATAAAACTCCCCCCACTCCACCCTTCCCCTACCTGAGAGGGGCTCTCCATTCCCTCCCAAACCTTTTCCTCTCTGGAGAAACCATTTACGGCAGAAGAGCTGGGGACCGCAATTGCATTCTTGCCTCCGGGCAAAAGCCCCGGGCCCCGATGGGTATCCGCTCGTTTTTATAAGTCCCTTTAGGGGAAAAGGGTTGGTCCCCCCTTCTTTAAAGTTCAATGTGGTGTCCAAGCCCCCCTTTTATCCGGCTTTCCTGCAGCCCACATAGTAGTAATCCCAAAGGAAGGGAAGGATCCTCAATTGTCAAAGTTACCCCGTATCCTCATTAACAGGGCCAAAAAAATTTTGCCAAAATGTTTGCTTTTCGGAAACAAACCTCTGCTAAACCCCCTCTCCATCCTGATCAGGGGTTTGGGTTGTGCCTCCAGAGAGGAAGGGGTAACCCCTCAAAACCTTCTCCCTTTTCCATTGTCCCTGACGCGGAAAAGGCATTTTACAGGGGGTGGCCCTTTGAAGGGGGTCCTAAGTTTTAGGGTTTGGGCCCGGTTTGGTGAGGGATCATGTCTTATGTCGCCCCCCCAAGCCCAATGCGCTTAAAGGCTTCCTCTCCAACCCTACTATAGGGAATTTGGGACCCGCAGGGGTGTCCCATATCCTGTAATCCTAAAGATGAACACTGTGCAGGGGGTATACAACTCATCCAGCCCCTCCAGGGCACCCGGGTTGGGGATTTTCATTTTAAATCTTCTCTTTGCTGATGATTTTCGTTATATTTGACGGTCCCCCCCTCCCCTTCCTGCAGTGCGCGGTACTGGAGGAAAAAGTAGATTCAGTCACACAAAATTAACATGACAAAGGCTCTGCCCTGGGGTTTTCCCTATTCCATCTGATATTCTATCCCCCTAAAAACCCGTTTCCGTTTCTGGGGGGAAATTTTGTCCTTTAAAATACCCCGGGAGTGAAAATCCCTTCTAAACCAAGAGAACTTTGTTTAAAAATTTTTTCCATGTCTCCAAGATCAACAGGGCCTTTTGAGGGGGGACAAAAGGGATTTTTTCCCGGATTGGAGGGGTTAACATCCTCAAGAGAACTTTTCCACGCCAAAAAAAATTTATTTCAGGCCCTCCACTCTTGATCCCTATGTCCCCTTCTTTAAAAATTACGCAAAAAAGACCCCCAGTTTTATGGGCAAAAAGGACCCCCGGATAGTGAAACCCCTTATTCGACCCAATCATGGGGGGATGGGGCTAGCGGACCTCCCAGCCCATTCCTGCCTTGTACGGGACGTCACTCGACGCTTTTGAACAGAGACTCCTAAACTGCTCTGAAACCCCGGGGGTTTGGGAAAAAGCGCCATAGCAGCCCTCCCTTGGGTCCCCCCGTCACATTTGGGGGATGCATCGGGCCACTCCCCTGGTTGCAAAACCTCGTATTTGTGGCAGGACTTGGGTTCAAAAAGAAACTTTCCCCCAGGTGGGCCCCGCACCCCTATTTAGGGGAAACCCGGGGGCCCGAACACTGGGCCCCTTTACTTTCAACTTACTGGGGTTTAGAACCCTTCCCCGTCTGTGTGGTGTTTTCTCTAATGGGGGCGCTGAACTTTCGAGGATTGTGGGGGACCCAACGCCACAGGTTTGCCAGGTTTTTTTTTTAAACAGCCCGCAGCCTTATCTGAGTGGAAGCAAACCTTAAACCACATCGACCCCTCACCGTTTTTTGAACTGGTGCCCCGGATGGGACCTCAGTGAGGCCCCCTCCAGCCTGTATGTCTCCTTCTGGATGCCCCCTTACTGGGGAAACTTTCTTTCCAGGGGATTTGGGGGAAGAACTGGCCCTGACTTTTCGGGGTGGGATTGGGGGGGCGTTTTTCCTGAACATAAATCTCTATTTCCCCCCTAAGGCCATGAACAAACTACAAAAACTACGAGAGGGGACCTGTCCCCGCCCAATGAGCACCCAAAACCCTGGCTTTCCCACCTCTGTGCGGTTTTCAAAAAATGAAAAAGGGACCATGACCCCCATCTGGGGGGGTTCCCTGTTGCAGCCCCTTTGGCTAGGGGTTTTTGTTTTTTTTCCCCATCACTGGGGATAAAACACAAAACAGCCCCCGATGCATTCTTCTCTTTAAACCCTTTCCCCCCGCCCCGGAAACCCTTTAAAGTCCCTTTCTCTTTTTTGCTTTTGGCGCAAAAAAAAGATTTTTCCCCGACTGTGGCTTTCCTGCCCGCCCCCCCATCACAGACTGGGTCAAAGAAATACATACCCCAGGATGAGGAGTTTTTGGACGGATTCGCCCCTCAGTATCAGGGATCTACATACCGGGGGGATGGTTACCTTTTGCAACACAGATCTTATCACTTGTGTCAACCCTGAATAAATATAGTTTTTTTTCCTTTGCGGGCGAAAAGATACGGATTGACCCCTCCCTAGCGGTTGCCCCCCGAGCCGGGGGAGTCCCTCCTGTTTCTTTTGCTCGTTTTATGTCTTTTCGGGTTATGCAACAGATTTCACAGCAAAGCATTATTAAACTCTTTCCCTCTTTTTTATTAAGTCAAGGGGCCGACTAAATTTGAAAAGGGATTCCCCTCGGGGGAAATCCCCCTTCCTCTCCTGGAGCCCCCGGCCGCTAGAGGGGAGGTTCCCTTTTTCCCTTTTTTCTTTTCCCATCATGGGAATCCATTACTATACTGTTTTTGCCTCTTAGGTTTCCTTGATGACAAGAATTGCGAATCTATTTTGCTTCGTTTTTTCCTAGATTCATGATACAGCTCCTGATTAATAATACCTACTGCTAGTGTTCTAGACAACTTTCTGTTAAGTGATTACAGGAGAGAATTGGTTATGTCATTTCATACCGTATTCTTAACTTGAATGTCTAGTGAGTTGTCTGATTTTGTTCTCTTTTGTTCGATAAAAGCTTTTGAATGAGAAATTTTTTTTTATAAAGTATAGGAGGCAGAAATCTGCTTCGGGCACTACGTGCCGTTTTCACGTTGAAATCCCGTGTTAGCAAGTATATAATTTCAACAACACAACAAACGCGTTTTGCGTCACGCAAATGTACGTGTAGCAAATACTCTGTGTGGATGTCCACCAAGGGTCCGGTTCCACCTCAGTGATGAAAGCTCTTAATGGAACCATCAAAGCAGATGTGATCCAGGCCTAACAAGTAGGGATTGCCTGAAGCGGAGAACTACTTTAAGCGAAATGCACAAAGTTGTTTTAGATTGTTTTGACACCTTCAGCATGCTGCGCTAAATTTTCCAGAATTTTTGACAGAATCTGTGACGGATGTCCTGAGCCTTTCACACAGATAAGAACCAGACCTAGGAGAGATCCCTTGATAGGGATCATACAGTACTTCCCTGCTGGAACCCCCAAAAATCAACTGCAGGGAAACCTGAGCCTTAAAGGGGTTTTCTCACTACATTGATTCATCTTACCTTGGTCATGTTTTCTTGGTTTCATTTTCAATTCAGGGACGTGTTTACTGGCTTCCACTGGGCTACAGTAGAAACCAGTTCTGCAGCTAAAGCAACCAGTGCTGGCAGCCTATCAGGAGAGATCAAACAGGTCTGTAGCTATAGCAAACGGTGCTGGCAGCCTATCAGGAGAGATCAAACAGGTCTGTAGCTATGGTGACCTGAGGAGCTATGTAGCCCATACAAGAGGGAATAACTCAGAATAGGTAGGACACTGTTAAAGGGGTTTTGCCACGATGTAATGTTGACGTGGGATCCTCCAAAATGGGTATTTAATCACTATTCTAAGTATATGTGATTAAAAAAATTGCAGCCTGAGAGAGCTACAGGCTGCCTTACCTGCCCTTAGTTACTTAAAAGCTTGCATTAGATACGACCAAGCAGAGTGACAAGAGCTGCTGGCCTGGCTTGAGCAGAGCACACTTCTTATTTGATGAGAGGGAGCTGAAGAAGCTTTCAAGGCACTGGGTAGAAATATGTTGTGTTTTGTATACAGAATCCACTAGTTGTAGTGTGATTATTTGAGTGAACATTGCACACGATCCCTTATGCATGGCTCTGTGCTCTAGCTGTGTCTCTCTCTCTCTCAACTCAGTGTGGCTTTTTTACATTTGCTTCCTAGCAGATAAGGCACGTCCTGGCAAAACCCCTTTAATGGACAGTTATTGCAAAGTGATTTGCTTTTGCAAGATCTTTAACATAAAAAACAATCCTTGCAGCGAGACATCCCCTTTAATGTTTAATTTTCCTGCGGCGCCTCCACAGGCGAACTAAAGTCTTACACAGCCCCCAGTCAAATCAATGGCGTATCTGTGTAATGAAGTATAGGACAGGTCCTCTACAGCAAGAGGCACTCTTTGTATCCACTCTTCACTGACCAAGAGATGAAGATCTTGAACATAGTACCCACCTCTGTTAACTTTGAATTCCCTAAGGGGACACCCGAAAATGGATTTTCTAAACCAGACAACCCATGTAAGTATGTACATCCTTTCTTATCATCGACAGGTTTGCACAGCAGCCCCTGTGCTCGCCTATTGTTAATAGCAGCCGAGCTGGCAAGGTGGACAACTGTAACCCGACCTGATCACTTCACAATTAGCTGGAATGACACATTGCGAGGAGGATTCGTGCCATAACTGGGCACAATACCAGCCCTCAACCCACTCACAGATTCATTTCAGCCTAAAGATTTGTGCCAGCATGACAAGCAAAATCCTCTGCCCGCTCTATTCCATAGAGAGCAACAGTGGAGTGACCCTGCTGAGTCTGTGGCTCTTTACAATAGGGGGTGAAGACGGAGGGTCCCAGGTGAGCGTGTCCGGACACCTACAAACCTGCAGCTGAGCCGCGCTGCAGGAGGAGGAGATCTGCTCTCTGCACATTCCTGTCATGTTCCAGAGCTCACTCCACACCTATCCAGCCTGACACACCCAGACAGGAGGCAGCGCCCGTTATACCAGGCACCACGGGCACAGACTCCACACAGCCTCCAGCGCTGCATTCTCTTCCCCATCCATTTCACACTTGTCTTCTTTTACCGGGTTTATGTTAGTTAGAAATCTAGATGTCCATCGTAAACTGATCAAAATCCCTTACAACACTGGGCAGCCGGTGGACTCAGTGGGTAGCAGCGTCGGTGTGTTCACACGGCTTAAATTGCTGCACATTTCGCCGTGTATTGCGCTTTATATGCGGCAAAATGCGCACTGCAATTACGATAATTCATAGATCTCAGAGAGCCGGCCCCATTGACATTCGTTACTCGCGGTGCATATTTGGCGCAAATAACTGACATGTCACTTATCTCCCCGCGCGTACAATACGATCAGATTGTACGAGTGGGGAGAGGAGGCCTAATCCATAGTTCTCTCATTTCGGCGCGCATCTCGCTCGTATTAGAGCGCAAGTACGCAGCGAAATGCACACCGAGATTATCCCCTGTGAACATACCCTTAGCGGCACTTATGTGCCACAATAAGCCGTGTGATCGCACCCTTAGGCTATGTTCACACGGCTTAAAATGGGACGTATTTCAGTCCGTAATTAAACGCCGGAGTGCGCAAATTAGGGCTGGAATACGTCCCAGTCAATACGGTAATCCACAGTTCTCATAGAGAACTATGGATTACATCTCCTCTCCCTGCTCGGCGAATACGCCGCGGGAGGAGATCATTGACATGTGAATTACCAGCGGCGTATACGCGCCGCTAGTAATGATAGTCTATAGGCTGGCGAGGTGCCGGCCCACCGCTCCCGCCCACATGGCGTAATTGTGCCCCGCAAATAAGCTGTGTGAACATAGCCTAACAGTGCTGAGCTCCTGGGCGCAAATCTGACTGTGTGCTCTCCCCATGGCTCTTACCACATTTCAAAAACTTGGATCTCTGATCAGGAGCCCCGGCGAAGCAAATGATGCCAGTCTCTATACAGCGCTGCAGCAGATGTCAGTGCTATATACATACATTAATCGCACCCTTGACTCAACATAGGTGGCACACACTGGGATCAACACAGATCTCTTTGAACAAGGGTCTCTTGAAAACCCCTGAAAAAAAGCTAAAAATTGTCCTTGAAATACGAATATACAGTCACCTCTTCAGCCCCCCAGGCTCGTCAGGAGGACATTACTAACGAGTCTGAAGGCAGGCATGAGAACCCTTCAGCACCGCTGACTGGCTGAAGCTCTCTCTGCAGGAAGGAGCATTAGGAAATACCCCACAGTTTAATATACCACCCTACTGGCATTCAAGGGGCAGATTACAGTAACCGACTACCCCCGGGTATTGTGGTGTGTGAGAGAACTGTATATATTGTGTGATAACCGCACAGCTCCCCTTATATGATATATATGATCTGCAATTATGAGAGATATATCCAGTTCCTATAGACATCTGCAATGAACATGAAATGCCCAGACTCATACTGTGAATGTATAGCTACACCCCTCTACACACACACATATATATATATATATATATATAGACACACAAATATATATATATATATATATATACACACACACATATACATAGTTATACGCATAGAAAATATATATAAGATATATAGAAAGGTATATAGATAGAGGATATATAGAAGACAGTCAGATGATAGGCAGATGGATAGATAGAAGATAGATAGAGAGAAGATATATAGATGAATAGATAGATAATTAAATAGCTCTTCTCTGTATGTATGGCTTGGAGAGCTCTTTGCATGTGTATAAGTAGCTCTGAGTAGCAGCCAGGATTGGGGAAGCATGCAGCCGTCCTGCCAGGTGATGCATTGAGCATGCCAGGCTGCAGGGGATCTAGCTGGCAGGAGTGGTGGCACTGCCCTGCAGATGGTGACATGGGCTCTGTGCATCAAGTGTCTGCCCGTCCACTAGAGGAAAAGTCTCAGGACTGGAAATGACAGGAAATGCAACAGGACAATGAGTCACCGGCGCCCTGCCCCATCCAGCAGTGCCGGTCCCCCTGCCCCATCCAGCGGTGCCGGTCCCCCTGCCCCATCCAGCGGTGCCGGTCCCCCTGCCCCATCCAGCGGTGCCGGTCCCCCTGCCCCCTCCAGCTGTGCCGGTCCCCCTGCCCCATCCAGCGGTGCCGGTCCCCCTGCCCCATCCAGCGGTGCCGGTCCCCCTGCCCCATCCAGCGGTGCCGGTCCCCCTGCCCCATCCAGCGGTGCCGGTCCCCCTGCCCCGGTGACTTACTCTGCTGACGGGGTCCCGTTGACAGTGGTGCCATCAGGGGTGGGGTTGAGCTGGATGGGTCCGGGCTTCCTCTTGGGCATACTTGGGCTTGGCACAGTGCTCCGAGCAGTCGGGTGGTGCGGCGCTGTCGCTGCTCCTCTGCCTGCAGGGGGTGTACTGCCTGCGTTACCTTGAGTCCCTGCTCCAGCAGCAGCAGCCAATGGGAGGAGCCCGCAGACAGACAGAGGGACCGCGGAAACACGTCATGCCGGGGAGAGGGGAGGGCAGGAGCGCCCCCTGCTGCCCAGAGAGCCGGGAGTGCGGGCAGGAGCTGGTGCGGAGCGGCGAGCTCTAACGGTCATACACACAGCTGCACGGCCGGGCGCTTACCCCCCAAACCCAGGTGATCTCTCCTCCTCCGGGGCATGGGGCGGCGGGGTTTCTTGTGGCACACAGCTGCACGGCCGGGTCTTACCCCCCGCTCCAGGCTAATGCTCTCCTCATCCCGGGCTAAGGCGACTAGCCCATCCAAAAAGCTGCGGGCCGGGCTTTTACCCACCGCTCCAGGCTGATCCCCTCCAAACCACATAGGCGACCCGGGCCCCCCGCCACACAGCTGCAGGGCCGGGTTTCTTACCCACCGCTCCAGGCTGAATCTCTCCCCCATACCGGCATAAAGCACCGTGACGGTCACAACACCTCAGGGCCGGCTTTATCCACCGCTCCAGCTGATGCTCCCCTCCATCCAGCATAAGACAGCTGTGCCCATGTAGTCACACACACCTGCACAGCGGCTCTTACCCACCCACAAATGCTCTCCTCCATACCGCGAGGTGGCTGTGCACATCACACAGCTGCAAGGCCGGGCCTTCCCCACCCCTCCGGGCTAATGCTTCCCCCAAACCCCGGCATGAGGCGGGCTGTGCCCTCACACACAGCCACGCCCGGTTTCTTACCCACGCTCCGGCGATGTATCCGGCAGAGGCGACTGTGCCCATCACACACCCCTGCACGGCCAGGCTTTATCCACCGCCCAAAGTGAGCTCTCCATCATACCAGCATGGGCGAGCTATGGCCATCACACACAGCGCAAGCCGGGCTTTTCCCCCACCGCCCAGGCTAACTCTCCCCCAAAAACCGGGATGAGGCAAACTGTGCCCTCACACACAGCTGCACGGCTAGTTTTTACCCCCCGCTCAGGCTAAACCTCCTCCATACCGGCATTATGCGACCTGTCGGTCAACACACCTGCCGGCCGGGCTCTTAACCACCGCCCAGGCTGATGCCTCCATACCAATAGGCAAACTTGTCCGTCACTACAGGCACGGCCAGGATCTTACCCATCGCCCCAGGTGTCTCTCCTCCATCCGGCATGTGCTACTGTGCCCATCACCCAGCTGCACGGCCGGGCGCTTACCCCCCTCCAGCTAATCTCTCCCCTTTACGGCATGAAGCGACCTTGAGGGTCAAAACACCCCCTGCCGGCAGGCCTTATCCCCCCGCCCCAGGCTTCCCTCCTCCATACCAAACATGAGGAAACGTGCCCGCACCACAGCGCAGGCTAGGTTTTTAAACCCCCCGCTCAGGCTGAATCTCCCCCCAAACCCGGGAAAAGCGCCCTGTACGTCAACACAACCTGCAGGGCCCAGGCCTACCCACCGCTCCGGGCTGTTGCCCCCCATCCGCAATGCTACTTGTCCTTTCCACACACTGAGGCCGGCCGCTTACCCACGCCCCAGGCTGAATCCTCCATACGGTATGAAGCCCTGTGCGGTCAAACTCCTGCACGGCAGGCCTTACCACCGCTCAGGCTGATGCCTCCCCCATACAGCATAGGCAAATGTGTCCGTCACACACAGCTCACGCTAGGTTCTAAACACCGTCAGCTGATCACCCCCGCATGAAGCACTGTGCCGGTCCCCCTGCCCCTGCACGGTCCGGGTCCCCACCGCTCCAGTGCCGTCCCCTGCCCCATCCAGCAGTGCGGTCCCCCTGCCCCATCCGCAGTGCACGGTCCACCCTGCCCCATCCAGCGGTGCCGGTCACCCCCTGCCCCATCCAGGCGTGCCGGTCCCCCATCCGCATCCAGGCGGTGGCCGTCCCCCTGCAGCAGTGTCTATACCCCCGCTCCCGGTGATTACTCTGCTGACGGGGTCCCGTTGCATGGTGCCAAGGGTGGGTGAGCTGGATGTCCGCTCCTCTAGCATGCTTGGGCTTGGCACAGTGCTCCGAGCAGTCGGGTGGTGCGGCGAATCGCTGCTCCCTCTGCAGGGTTACTCGCTGCGTTACCTTGACCCTGCTCCACAGCACACCATGGGAGGAGCCCGCAGACAGACAGAGGGACCGCGGAATACACGTCTCCGGAGAGGGTGAGTGCAGTAGCGCCCCTGCTGCCCATAGCCGGATAGGGCGGAGCGGTGCGGAGCGGCGAGCTCTAACGGTCATACACACAGCTGCACGGCCGGGCGCTTACCCACCACTCCAGGCTGATGCTCTCCTCCATACCGGCATGAGGCGAGCTGTGCTCTTGCTGGTCACACACCTGCACGGCCGGGCTCTTACCCACCACTCCAGGCTGATGTACTCCTCCATACCGGCATAAGGCGAGCTGTGCCCATCACACACACCTGCACGGCCGGGCGCTTACCCACCGCTCCAGGCTGAATCCTCCATACCGACATAACGACGCTGTGCGGTCACTACACAACACCTGCATGGCCAGGCTCTTATCCACCGCTCCAGGCTGATGCTCTCCTCCATACCGGCATGAGACGAGCTGTGCTCTTGCTGGTCACACACCTGCACGGCCAGGCTCTTATCCGCCGCTCCAGGCTGATGCTCTCCTCCACACCGGCATGAGGCGAGCTGTGCCCATCACACACAGCTGCACGGCCGGGCTCTTGCCCACCGCCCCAGGCTGATGCTCTCCATACCGGCATGATGCGAGCTGTGTCCATCACACACAGCTGCACGGCCGGCCGCTTACCCACCGCTCCAGGCTGAATCCTCCATACCGACATGAAGCGACCTGTGACGGTCACACACACACCTGCACGGCCAGGCTCTTATCCACCGCTCCAGGCTGATGCTCTCCTCCATACCGGCATGAGACGAGCTGTGCTCTTGCTGGTCACACACCTGCACGGCCAGGCTCTTTTCCACCGCTCCAGGCTGGTGCTCTCCTCCATACCGGCATGAGGCAACTGTGCCCAGTCCACATAGCTGCACGGCCGGCTTTCTTACCCACCGCTCCAGGCTCATCTCTCCTCCATACCGGCATAAGGCGCGCTGTGCCCATCACACACAGCTGCACGGCCAGCTTCTTACCCACCGCTCCAGGCTGATGCTCTCCTCCATACCGGCATGAGGCGAGCTGTGCCCATCACACACAGCTGCACGGCCGGGCTCTTGCCCACCGCCCCAGGCTGGGCTCTCCTCCATACCGCATGAGCAGCTGGTCCCATCACACACAGCTGCAAGGCCGGGCTCTTACCCAGCTCTCCAGGCTGATGCTCTCCTCCAAACCCGCATGAGGCGAGCTGTGCCCGTCACACACAGCTGCACGGCCGGGCTTTTACCCACCGCTCCAGGCTAATGCTCTCCACCACACCGGCATAAGGCGAGCTGAGCCCATCACACTCAGCTGAACGGCCATGGTCGTACCCACTGCTCCCGGCTGATGCTCTCCATACCGGCATGAGGCGAGCTGTGCCCATCACACACAGCTGCACGGCCGGGCTCTTGCCCACCGCCCCAGGCTGATGCTCTCCTCCATACCGGCATGAGGCGAGCTGTGCCCATCACACACAGCTGCAACGGACGGCTCTTGCCCACCGCTCCAGGCTGATGCTCTCCTCCATACCAGCATAAGACGAGCTGTGCCCATGCTAGTCACACACCTGCACAGACGGGCTCTTACCCACCGCTCCAGGCTAATGCTCTCCTCCATACCGGCATAAGGCGAGCTGAGCCCATCACACACAGCTGCACGGCCAGGTTCTTACCCACCGCTCCAGGCTGAATCTCTCCTCCATACCGGCATTATGCGACCTGTGACGGTCACACACACCTGCACGGCCAGGCGCTTACCCACCGCTCCAGGCTGATGCTCTCCTCCATACCGGCATGAGGCAAACTGTGCCCGTCACAGACAGTTGCACGGCCGGGATCTTACCCACCGCTCCAGGCTGATGCTCTCCTCCATACCGGCATGATGCTAGCTGTGTCCATCACACACAGCTGCACGGCCGGTGCTTACCCACCGCTCCAGGCTGAATCTCTCCTCCATACCGGCATGAAGCGACCTGTGACGGTCACACACACCTGCACGGCCGGGCTCTTACCCACCGCTCCAGGCTGATGCTCTCCTCCATACCAGCATGAGGCAAACTGTGCCCGTCACACACAGCTGCACGGCCAGGTTCTTACCCACCGCTCCAGGCTGAATCTCTCCTCCATGCCGGCATGAGGCGACCTGAGACAGTCACACACACCTGCACGTCCAGGCTCTTATCCACCGCTCTCGGCTGATGCTCTCCTCCATACCGACATGAGGCTAGCTGTGCTCTTGTTGGTCACACACCTGCACGGCCAGGCTTTTACCCACCGCTCCAGGCTAATGCTCTCCTCCATGCCGGCATAAGGCGAGCTGTGCCCATCACACACAGCTGCACGGCCAGGTTCTTACCCACCGCTCCAGGCTGATGATCTCCTCCATACCGGCATGAGGCGAGCTGTGTCCATCACACACAGCTGCAAGGCCTGGCTCTTGCCCACCGCCCCAGGCTGATGCTCTCCTCCATACCGGCATGAGGCGAGCTGTGCCCGTCACACACGGCTGCACGGCTAGGTTCTTACCCACCCTCCAGGTCTGATCTCTCCTCCATACCGGCATAGGCGAGCTGTGCCCTCACACACAGCTGCACTGCCGGCGCCTTACCCACCGCTCCAGGCTGATGCTCTCCCGGCATGAGGCGAGCTGTGCCCATCACACACAGCTGCACGGCCGGGCTCTTATCCACCGCTCCAGGCTGATGCTCTCCATACTGGCATGAGGCGAGCTATGCCCATCACACACAGCTGCAAGGCCGGCTCTTACCACCCCCAGCTGATGCCCCCCAAACCTGAGGCGAGCTGTGTCCATCACACACAGCTGCATGGCCGGGCTCTTCCCCACCGCACCAGGCTGATGCTCTCCGGCATGAGGCGACCTGTGCCCATCACACACAGCTGCACAGACGGGCTCTTACCCACCACTCCATGTTAATGCTCTCCTCTACACCGGCATGAGGCGAGCTGTTCCCGTGCTAGTCACACACAGCTGCATGGGCGGGCTCTTACCCACCGCTCCAGGCTGATGATCTCCTCCATACCGGCATGAGGCGAGCTGTGACCATCACACACAGCTGCATGGCCTGGCTCTTGCCCACCGCCCCAGGCTGATGCTCTCCTCCATACCGGCATGAGGCGAGCTGTGCCCATCACACACAGCTGCACGGACAGGTTCTTACCCACCACTCCAGGTTGATGTACTCCTCCATACCGGCATGAGGCGAGCTGTGCCCATCACTCACTGCTGCACTGCCGGGCTCTTACCCACCGCTCCAGGCTGATGCTCTCCGGCATGAGGCGAGCTGTGCCCATCACACACAGCTGCACGGACGGGCTCTTATCCACCGCTCCAGGCTGATGCTCTCCATACTGGCATGAGGCGAGCTATTCCCATCACACACAGCTGCAAGGCCGGGCTCTTACCCACCGCTCCAGGCTGATGCTCTCCTCCAAACCGGCATGAGGCGAGCTGTGTCCATCACACACAGCGGCACGGCCAGGGCTGCTAACCACCGCTCCAGGCTAATGCTCTCCGGCATGAGGCGACCTGTGCCCATCACACACAGCTGCACAGACGGGCTCTTACCCACCACTCCATGTTAATGCTCTCCTCTACACTGGCATGTGGCGCGCTGTTCCCGTGCCAGTCACACACCGCTGCATGGCCGGGCTCTTACCCACCTCTCCAGGCTGATGTACTCCTCCATACCGGCATGAGGCGAGCTGTGCCCATCACACACAGCTGCACAGCCGGGCTCTTATCCACCGCTCCAGGCTGATGCTCTCCTCCATACCGGCATGAGGCGAGCTGTGCCCATCACACACAGCTGCACGGCCGAGCTGTTACCCACCGCTCCAGGCTGATGCTCTCCTCCAAACCGGCATGAGGCGAGCTGTGCCCATCACAAAGATGCATGGCCGGGGCTGCTACCCACCACTCCTGGCTAATGCTCTCCTCAACCGCATGGGCGACTGCCCATCACACACAGCTGCACGGTTGGGCTCTTACCCACCGCTCCTGGCTAATGCTCTCCTCCATACATGCATGTGGTGAACTGTGCCCATCAACTAGGACAGTGTCTTCACTGATGGCAACAACATCAAGGAGTGGATGAGCTGTTCCAAACAAACTTTCGTTGTGGTTGCAAAGCCCAAAGGGGTTACAGACCATTCTTTCACTCCACTGTTGCAGCAATATATGTCTAACTGGGTCTTGTCAATCTAATATCCCTGAGGTCTGCTAGGCCTAAGGCTATGTTCACACGGCTTAATTGGGGCGCATTTCGCCACGTATTTGGAGCGTACTGTGCTCTAATACGAGCGAAATGCGCCCCAATCATCACGGTAATCCACAGCTCTCATAGAGAACTATGGATCACGCCTCCTCTCCCCGGGCGAACAGTACGATCGTATTGTAGGCGCGGGGAGATAATTGACATGTAATTTATTCGTGGCGCTTTTGTGCCGCAAGTAATGCTTGTCTATGGGGCCGGCGGGCTGCCAGCTCCCCCCCCCCCTCTGCGTTGCGGGAGTATGTGCCGATCACCGTGACTCCCGAAGACCCGGCGTAATTGCGGGGCCTACTGTACGCCCCGAAATTAAGCCGTGTGAACATACCCTAAGAGTTGGAGTCAGCATTGGATTTTCCAGCTGATTAGTTTGCTAAGGCATTGCCACCTAAAGCTGGGTTCACGGGTTGCGTTTTTGTTGCATTTAACTGCATCTAACACACAAGCAATAAAAAAAAGCACGTTTTTAAAAAATGCATGCGTTTTTAACCAGGGGAGTTTTGTAACTAACCCTGATTTGGAACACAGGTAAAATTGGGGTTAAATTAAAAAAAACACATGCATTTTTAAATGTTTGCGGTTTTATTACGTTTTTCAACTGCATCGTGTGAACCTACCCTAACCTGCTACTAGAATACGTCAGAATTAAAAATTTAGGATGCTTTCATGCGGTGTGGTGTTTGTGTGTTTTTGTCAGCACAGCAATTAAACTGATTTTATTACCAGTAAGCTCCTTTCAGTTATCCAAATTGTTTGGAAAGGTGTTAGGGTGCTTCCACACAGTGCGTTTTTTTTTTTTTTACAGAAATGCACAGCATTATTTGCTGTGCATTTCTGAAGAAAAGAAAAAAACGCACCAAAAAAAGTTCCGTGTGAGAGCACCCTTAGGCTATGTTCACACAGCGTAATTGCAGGGCGCACAGTATGCCCTGCAATTACATCAGGTGCTTTGGGACGGGGTGGAGACTGTCATTACTCACGCCGCTTATGCATATCACATATCTCCCTGGGCGTACAATACAATCGTATTGTACACCTGGGGAGAGGCGGCGTAATCCAGAGTTCTCCATGATAACTATGGATTACTGTAATTTCGGCACGCATCTCGCTCATATTATAGCGCCTATAACCTTCACTAAACTTGTCACTACTTTCTCCACAGACATGTCTGCCCCTCACCTCCTGTCTCTTTCCCCCTCCTTGTAGATTGTAAGCCCTCGCGGGTAGGGTCCTCTCTCCCTCTGTCGTGCCAATTGTCATTATCCCTTATCACTGTACTCGTTTGACTTATGTAATGTATGTAACCCCCTCGAATGTACAGCGCCCTGGAATCAATGGCGCTTTAAAATAAATAATAATAATAAAAAATACGCTGCGAAATGCATGCCGAAATGAGCCCATGTGATCACACGGCGTAATTGCGGCGTGCACAGTACGCCGGCCCCATATCACTTATCTCCCCCCACGACCAAAAAAGTTATGGCCCTTGGGAAGTAAATAGAAAACCCTAAAAAAATAAAAATCACTGCTGCCCTTCTGAAGTCTCATTTGGTGAAGGTTTATTACTGCTGCGACATGAAGTGGTTTCCATGGGAGATGTAGCTGCATATTCTAATGGTAACACCTACGGGCAGGTGCTGACAAATGGGAACAAGCTACTACTACTACCACCACCACAATCCACATCACCTGTTACTACGAGAGGTCTCCTACATGTGAACCTTTGTTGGTGAACAATAAAGTTTCCTGCTTCACAATTCCCGCTCTTTTTGGAATGCGGTCCAGAAGACGTTGCCTGGTAACCACCCAGCAGTGGCTCCGCCTCCTTGTCGTTACGTCACTTATCCGGAAGGCGCGCTTTATTGTATGGAGCCGCAGATAGCGGGGAGGTAGCCGTGCTGGGTGCGCTCATTACAGGTATAAACAAGGGCGGCGCGGCGGTTGTTATTCGCTGTGTTAGCGCATGGTTTTATCCCTTGTAATAATGGTTTGCTCTCTGGGTCTCGGGGAATTCTGGGTGTTGTAGTTCCACAGGCGCGTTGGAGACCTCCGAAGGTTGCACTTTCCTGGAGTGTTATCAAGTTGCAGCTTTGATAACTGTAGAACTACGAATCCCAGCATGCACTAGTCCAGGAGTCTAAAGCAGATCGGTGTCTGCCGCATGGTTGATCTATACACTCTATTAAAAATCTACCAGCAGCTTGTCCCGAGAGGTCTCCACAAGGCAGGTCCTCTGGCCGGGTGTCTATGAAGCTGGGCACTCAGTGGAGACTATCCAGGGTCCTAGTGCAGCTATAGCCTCCATGGTCCTGCTCCCAGATATGGACCCTAATTCTTAATGGGGCGGGTTCCAGTCCTTTAAAATAAGCACCTTGTACTTGCCCTGCTGCTGCCAGTTACTCTACAGTTGCCAGGTTGCTCAGCGCTTGCTGCTTTCATACATGGCATGGACCTGGGCGAGTCATTGTCACATGATCAATGAATGGGACATCACCACTGAGCAACCAGCGGAGGACACTGGCACAATGGGGGGGTGGAGGAGTAAGGTCAGAAGAGGCGAGGACAGGATTGTTTTTTCTTTTATGTTAAAGGGGTATTACCACCACAGACATTGATAGGATGTGTCATCAGTGCCTACTAGGTGCTGGTTCCACCTCAAAACGGAGAGGGGTCGGGACTCTACTATTGAAATTAATGGGAGCCCTGAGTATAGCCGAGATTTACACACTAGATCACCTGTATCAAGTGTCTTGTATTTAGACAGCGTATCCTCTTAGCGTCTGTTCACATGATGTATTTTGGTGCCTTCCTTAGTGCTGTTGACAGTATGGGCTGTGTGGACATTCCACACAAGGGAGCTCTCTGCCTCGTATAGGCTTCCATCCATCGGCACGACGGTTCGTTTTGTTTTTTTAAACGGGTGTACATTACGCACCGGGAAATATGATCATAAAATCACTGGTGACTTTACACAGCACTCAATGAGTGCTGTACTTGTTAATTGATTTTACCGTATTTGTGGGGCGTACTCTGGGCGGTTGCAGCACAATTACTCGTCGAAGTACAAATATATTGTGCGAACCTGCCCTTAGGACCGGGGCTGTGGAGTCAGAGTCGGTGCTCATTTTGCAGGAGTTGGAGTCGTTAAAAAATGGACCAAAATATATAATAAAATTGTGCAGTTAGTTCAATGCGGTGCCAAAAGCAAGAGATATTGGGTCCGGCCCGTGCTACTTCTCCCATATCTTCAGCCTCATCACATGAGGAGTGTAATTGATGACATGGAGCAGGCAAAGTGTTGCCACAGGGAAAAGATTCCGCTCCCATAGCAAACAGATTGACCAGATTTCAGCAAAAGATTTCAGCAAAATTTTTGACTTCGTATTTACAACTTATGAAAGTTTTTTGTGTTCTAAAGTCGTATCCTGTAAATATATTTTACAGCGACAAGCAAAAAGGTAACAATATTTTGAACTTTTGACTTTCAGGCTCCATATCTCACCATTATATTATAGATAGTTCTCTTGGCTCTCATACATAACTTTTACGTTCAACTATTTAGCATCTACTTAGTTCTGCAGATTCTTCTCTTGTAACTGCATGGTTAGTGTTTTGCTCCTGGTGGTGGGACAAATTACAACCTGTTCTCACATTCCCTAATCGCTCAGTGTATTAAGCTGATTCCCAAGTGAAAGGTCACTGGTTTGAGCAGCCATAAAGAAGATTTCCCAAGAAAAGAGAAGCAGCATCATCCAGCTCATCGATGGCGGTCTCTCGGCCAAGAAAATTGCTGCATCATGTGAGGCGCTGACAGCTGGAAGAACAAGAAATGAAGTCCATATATCCATCCATTCAAAAACCAAGAGGTGACATCCAGGCAAAATATCAGTCAACAAGTCGCTCATCATTGGGTCGATAAGTTCTGACGCTAAGACACGGCAGTGGAGGCGGCTTGTAGGCTTCCTAAGAGTGAGATCATAGACCACGGGCATTACACAGGTCTGGAATGATGGCCCGAAAAAAGGTGAAGAAACCACGACTTCCATCTCGTCCTAAGAAGCGTTGGCACAAGTTTGCCAAAAAGTACAAAAAATGGAAGATTGGAAACGGATGATTTGGAGCAATGAGATTAAAGTCAATAGACCGGGCTATGATGGGGCAAATGGTTTTGGAAGAATCAAGGGAAAAGGAGGCTAATAGATCAAGAAGCTGGAAAAACTGTCAGGTTCTGTGGAGGAAGCCTGATGATATGGGGAGGTTTCGCAGCCAAAGATGTTGGATACTTGACCAGGATTGATGGTGACCTCAATGCTGAGCTCTATGTGAGTGTCCTACAAGGCGAGTTGCTTCATACACTCCAGTACTATGGGTATGAAAAGGACGACATAGTGTCCAGCAGGATAATGACCTGAAGCAGACGTCAAGGTTGGAGAAGGAACGGTTCAATGACAATGAAGTAGAGTTGCTGTATTGGCCTCCACAGTCCCCAGACCTCAACCCAATCCAACACTTAGAGTTGAAGAAAAAGCTGTATCTGTATCCAAATCCAGTCTACACCAACATTGAGAATGTATAGAAAAGACCGGGGATCAGATTTTGGTCTAGACCTGCTTAAATCTGGATCAAAGCCCAGAAGCTTTCAGGCAGTGCTGAAAGCCCATTGATTTTTAGGAGAAAAACAGTTACAATGCAGTTACATCTAAAGAACTAAGCAGATGCTAAATACTAACTAACATATAAGATATGTAAGATTGTCTATAAAATGATGGAAGCCTCATGCACAAAGCTGTAGTGGATGGTGAGATACGGAGCCTGAAAGTTAAAAGTTCAAAACATTGTTACCCTTTTGCTTGTCAGTGTCTTTTCTACCTAAATAGCTTGATTATTGTATCATAAGGTGATAAAAAGCCTGATGGGACCATTTTACTACAGTAAAGTTATCACTTAAACATGCGCCGTGTATGAGGGAGTTGGGAAATTGAGGAGTCGGAGTTGGAGTCGAGGCTTTGGCTTACCGACTCCACAGCCCTGCTTAGGACGCTGCTATTTATTTATTTTTTTTTCATCTTTCAAGAGTCATAAGTTTTTCAGCTAGATAGACATATAAGGGCTTTTATTTTGCGGTACATGATGTACTTTCTGATGGTGTTATTTATCGTACTGTAGACTATACTGGGACACTGAAAAACCCAAAAAATTCCAAGTGAGGTAAAATGTGAAAAAAAAGTACTTGTGCCATGTTTGCGGGGTTTTTGTTTAACCGTGTTCACTCTTTGGCATAAATGATGTCATCTGTATTCTACAGTTTGATATGATAGAGGCAATACCAAAACATAACAAACATTTTCTATTTTTTACATTTTCGCTGCAGCACCATTTTCTTAAAGGGAATGTGTCATAAAAAAATTAATTATTGTTTAACTCACATTTTTTATGTTAAACACATTTTTTAAAAATTTTTTTGGGTTAATTTCTTTTAATTTTTCATATCACTTTCAATATTTTTTAATTCTTAAGTCCTGCAGTTTTCACTTTGGCCACTAAGCCTTGTTTGCACAGCTTTAACAGCAGTCAGAGAGATGCTTTACAGTAGCTTCATTCACATAGGAGCCTTAAGACTGACTCAGTCCATACACTTAATTATAGAGAGTTCTAGTCATGCTGTGTACCTAGTAAAATTCACTCTGTAGGAGGAGGGCTGAGAGACTGGTGATCATTTTGGTTTGGACCTGTGTTAATCTATTCAAACCCGAGTCTCTTTCAGGTTTAAAACCCAGCTTGTTTATAATGAACAACAGTTAAAATCTTACATCTGAACTGCAGAGCAACTAAATGTTAGTTTTATTGTCTATAAAGTAAGCCTCTATAACTGAGTGGATGTAACCCTGAAGAAAAAAGTTCAAACATGCCACTTTGTTGCCTCATCCCAGTTACAAAGAATTTTTTACAACAATAAACATCCTGATACCATTTCACTCATAAAGCTCCTCAAACATGCGTGTTGGGGTCTGAATAGATCTCATTCATCTTGTCTACCACCCAAGCCCGTGCTTAGACGCTGCTGATTATTATATATTTACTTTCTTCAATATCATATTTTTCCCAGCTAGTCTCAAATTTCAACTTTGCAGACCGGTCCTATGGGAATATGCGACCTGAGACTATCAGGCACACTTGAAAACCCAAAATCCCAAGTGATAAAGAGCCTGAAAAAAAATCTTGTGCCTGTTTGCGAGGATCCTAACCTGTATCACACCTGTCACTAAAGCATTTTATTCTACATGAGGGAAACTACCAAAACATAACAACTTTTCATTTTTACATTTCGCTGATACCATCTTGGGTGTGTCATCAAAATTATTGTTAAACCACATTTATTTAAAACAAAATGGCTACTTTGTAACCATAGTAAAATCTAGCCACATTCTTCCTTTGCCTAACCCATTTTACACCTTTAAAGTCAGTAAGATCTTACAGTAGCCATACATAGGAGCCTATACACTCGGTCCTTCACTTTTGAAGTTTTTTAGATCGTGTATGTGTACCTAGAAATCCTCTGCAGTTGAAAGTGGCTAGCGGACATCTCTTGGGATAGAATAAAGATTCATCCTCAGTATTTGTTATTAAATCACAACTTATAGGGCAGGAAGTGTCAGACTATTACTAGGCTTAGTGGCCAAAGTGAAAACTGCAGGACTTAAGAATTATTAAAAAATATTTAAAGTGATATGGAAAATAAAAATAAATATAACTGAAAATTCTTAAAAAAGGTGTTTAACATAAAAACGTGAGTTAAACAATAAGTCATTTTTGATGACACATTCCCTTTAACTTTTTTGTACTTCTACCCATTGACTGATGTTGCATTTTTTTGCAGGAAGAAGTGCACTTTATATCTGAAACATTTTGGGATAGATGCTAATTTTTTAATCACTTTTATTCCAGTTTTTAGGGGATGTGAAATGATCCTGTTCGGTGCTTGAAATGTTTTTCCTTCTACTGTTTTTAGCGTATGTGATAAATTATATTATTATATTTTAACAGATCTGACTTTTAAGGACGGACGCAGCTATACTAATTATGTGTAACTTTATTCATTTTTATTGATAAAGTGGCAAAAAAGTGGGGATTTGAACATTTTAGAATTATATAAAATTTCCCCCACTGTGTATCGTACTGTTGATAAATCTAGCGCATATTAGAACAAAGTTTACACTTGTTTACTTGCTTTAAAGGGGTTGTCTCACTACAAAGATTAGCTTTCAACATGCAGGGAACACTAAATGAAGACGTTTTCCAAATATATTGCTTTGTTCATTTTTTTGGGATGAGGAGCTTCAAATGATTTTATCACCTTCTGAGGGCTCTCTGATTTCTCTAGTTACCGACTTGTTTGTTCTCTCTGCTGTTTGTCTTATCTGATAGCAGGGAGTGAAGTCATCACACATCTTTCAGACACAGAACTGCTGCAGCCTGAGAGCTTGTGTTATCTGATCTTTCAGACAAAAGACACTAATTACTACTGTTTACTTAAGCTCTGAAGCTTCCCTGGACCTCAGAGCAGGCGATTAATGTAGACTAGTTAGCAGAAGTCTGAATAGACAGAGCTCCTATGCTAATTACAGACAGCTTGACCAGGAAGTGACAGGATGCATGAATGAAAGAATGCTGCTGACTCTATCAAACAGTGAGGCGAGACAAACCCCTTTAAGCTACTAAATTGTTGCATAAGCCACGGCCCACCCCTTAGTCAAGCGAGACCAAGAAGTGTCTAAAAAGTGTAGTGTGTGTACACTAGGATTTTTGGCAAAAAATAATATACCCCGTTGTATTTTCCCTGTATGTAAGATCTCCTTTTAATGGTACGTTTCCCGATGATGGGAAGAGAGACTATGAACAAAAAGAGCGCAAGATCGGGTCCTTTGGAGAGACTGCACTATAAAGAAGGATAGGTCAAGTACTCAATCACTCAATCACGGTACAGCACGCTTAGAAGCCTTGTAATATTATCCACTAGTGCCGGTGTAGCTGCTCCGGTCCAACTCCCACCACGAGGACGCCAAGGAAAGTACGATGAGTAGGAAATAGCGAGGATGAACCCGTGAGGGGTTCTATTATCAGAGCCAAGTATGGGAGAGGAATATGACTAGAGCGCTATGAAGAATAAGCTACGAGAGCTTTACTGGATAAAGTTAAGATCTCCTTTTATTCACATCAATCAGCCATAACATTAAAACCACAGAATGATAAGGCGGCATGTGAAGTCTGTTCTTAAAGGGGTTTTCGCACCATAAGATTTTCTCTGAGGCTAGCTCACTATAAGCCGACGTTAGATAACAAAGAGATGGCTCTGCACACTCACTCGGCTATATTATTATTAATTATTTTAAAGAGAACCTGTCACATGGTTTATGCCCCCATTGCTGAGGACAGCACAAGCTAGTGTCAGACCTGCTGTTTCCAGCGCTGTGTCCCTTATTCTGTAAGATGCTGGAGTTTTAGAGTATTTAACCCCTTCACGACCTTGGCCGTATCCATACGTCCAGGTGGTTTGGGGTTAACGCACCTGGACGATTGGATACGGCCTGAGGATCGCGCGAACTCAAACGCAGAGTTCGCGCGATCGGCGCGGGGTGTCAGCTGTATATTACAGCTGACATCCCGCAGCGTCGACCCCGGATCGCTCCGGGGGGGGGGCGGTTAACCCCTAATTATCGCGACGATCGGGTCGCAATAACTAAGAGAGACGCAGGAGGAGATCGCTCCTCCTGCGTCTCTGTCTGCGGCAGCAGCGCACGGATCGCACGATCCGTGCAGCTCCTGCCCTCTGACAGACAGCACGGAGGGCAGAGAATGCCTTCCGGGTTGTCTGTGACGTCACGACGCCCGGTCCGTGCCCTGTGGGCATGACCCGGCATCGTGACTGACAGTTACCATGGAACGTCATAGCAACAAGCTATGTACTGATTCCTATTGAATGAGAGATCGAAAGATCTCTCATTCAAATCCCCCATGGGGGAAAAGTAAAAAATAACGTAAAAAGAAAAAAGTAAAAAAAAAAAAAAAAGTGAAAAACAAAGTAAAACACAAACACAAAAAATAAAATAAAATACGTACACCGACCTTTTTCCCTTTACAAACGCCAATCGCCCCAAAAATGATCAAAAATAAAGTACCCATATTTGGTATCGCCGCATGCGTAACGACCTGCCCTATAAATCTGTCATGTTAATTAACCCGTACGGTGAACGGCGTAAAAAAAAAAAAAACAATCACGGAATTAAGATTATTGTTCATCCCGCAGCACATAAAATGGAATAAAAAGCGATCAAAAACTCCAAAAAAGCCAAAGTTGTACCAATTAAAACATCAGTTCATCCCGCAAAAAAAAAGTCCTCATACAGCTCTGTATACGGAAAAATTGAAAATGTATAGCTCTCAGAAGATAGCGATACATAAATATTGTTTTACACACTAAAAACACTTTTCTTTTTTAAAGTGCTTCAGCTTAAAAAACCTATATAAATAGGGTATCGCCATAATCGTAGCGACCCAAAGAGTAAAGCTAACTTATCACGGATACTGCATGGTGAGCCCTGTTAAAAATAAAAATAAAAAACACTACTAGGATTGCAGTATTTTCTTCACCCTGGCCTCCAAAAAATGGATTTAAAAGCAATCAAAAAGCCTTGTCCCCCCAAAAATGATACTAATAAAAACGTCAACTCCTCTCGCAAAAAACAAGTCCCTACACAGCTCCAAGCACAGAAAAAATTTAAAAGTTATGGCTCTCAAACTATGGTGATGCAAAAACGTATTTTCCTGTTTGAATAAAAGTGTTTTATTGTATAAAAGCAGTAAAACATAAAAAAATATACAAATTGGGTATCGATGTAATCGTATTGACCTGCTGAGTAAAGCTACCATGTCATATATACCGTACAGTAACCGCTATAAAAAACACTACGAAGATTGCTGTATTTTGTTCAAAACATCTCACAAAAACCTTAATAAAAAGTGAACATAGCATCATATGCACCGCATAATGGTACCAATAAAAACTTCAACTCATCCCGCAAAAAACAAGCCCATACACAGCTCTGCACACAGCAAAATAAAAAAGTTATGGCTGTCAGAATAGGACAACATAAAAAACGCAATTTTTTTATAGACATATTTCTACTGTGTAAAAGTAATAAAACAGAAAAAACTATATAAAATCTATATCATTGTAATTGTACCGACCCCCATAGTAAAGTTATCACATCATTTACACTGCACGGCGAATGCTGTAAAATTGAAACTCAAAAAACAATGACCGAACTGCGTTTTCCCCCCCATTTTCATTGCCCAATGCTAAAAAAAACTATGGAACACCTGTGTGCCTAAAATGCAGAATACATCCCTAGATGAGATCCCTGAGGGGTGTTGAATCCAAAATGGGGCGACTTCTGGAAGGTTTCGCCTGTTCTGCTACTTTGGGGGCTTTGCAAATGCGACATGGCCCCACCAAAATCTGCGTTCCAAAAGCCAAATAGCGCTCCCTCCCTTATACGCCCTGCCATGCGCCCAAACAGCAGTTTACACCCACATGTAGGGTATTGCCGAACTTGGAAGAAATTGCTTAACAAAGTTTTACGGTTCTTTTTTCCAGGATTCCTTGTATATATGAAACATTTTAAGCTAAAATTGCAGATTATTGCAAAAAAATTTTTTAAAATTTTAACAGCCTTATGCTAAAAAAAAATTGTTAATCACATGTGGGGTCTATATACTCAATGCACCCCTGGATATATTCCTTAAGGGGTGTAGTTTCCAATATGCGGTCTATTTAGGGGTGTTTTAAGTTTAGCACCTTAGGTGTCCCCAAACCTGAAATGGTCCTAAATAAAATCGTATTGAAAATGAGACCCCAGAGTATATAGTAGGTGCTCCTCCTATTCTGGGGCTTGTGGTTGAGCCAAATAATGCACTAGGGCCACAGATGGGAGATCTCTAAAAACGGCAGACCTGGGGGAATTGATATTAACTTGCATTTACCTGGTCACATTTACTGTATTCCAGTGAATAATGGATAAATATTGAAAATCTGCAAAAAAAAGTGAAATTTCACCTCCACTTTGCTTTAATTTCTGTGAAATATCTAAAGGTTATCAAACTTCCTAAATAGTGTTGTAAATACGTTAAGGGGTCTAGTTTCTTAGATGGCATTATTTATGGGGGTATCTAACATGCAGGCCCCTCAAAGCCACGTCAGAACTGGAGTGGTCCCTAAAAAAATGTATATTGCAAATTTTCTTGAAAATGTGAGAAATTACTACTAAATTTCTAAGCCCCCCTAATTGCGTAAAAAAAAAAAAAAAAAAAAAGACATTTAAAAAATGATGCCAACCTATAGTGGGCATATGGTAGATGCTAGTTTATAAACTATTTTGTGGTGAATAATTATCTGTCTTGCACGCAGAATTTTTGCAACTTTCAAAATCGCAAATTTTTCAAAATTTCATGAAATTTTGTATATTTTTCCACAAACAAGGATTGTATGGATAAAAATTTCTTACTAACTTAAAGCACAATGTGTCACGAGAAAACAATCTCTGAATCACATGAATAGGTAAAAGTGTCAAAAAGTTATTCTCACATAAAGTGACATATGCCAGATTTCAAAAATAGGGCTGGGTCAGGAAGGCCAAAACAGGCTGGGTCCTTAAGGGGTTAATGCTCAAATCTGCAGTTTTCAGCAAGAAGAGTCATTCGAAGAGTCCTTCAGAGTGTCAGTTTTTTTCAAACCCCGCCCACCTGAGGCTAGCCCCACCGACCTCAACTGACAAACCTATTACTTGGAATAGATAGGAACTGGTGAATAACTGTCAGTGGGCGGGGCTAACACCTACTCATGAAGAAGATTTGAGGGGTAAATGCTCTAAAACGACAGCATCTTACAGAATAAGGGACACAGCGCTGGGAACAGCAGGTCTGACACTGGCTTGTGCTACCCTCAGCAATGGGGCATAAACTATGTGACAGGTTCCCTTTAAAGCACCATTACTCCAGCTATATTCTAAATTCTCATAAAAATGAACAGGGAGAACTGCGTGATCGTGGCCAGCTCATAGGATATTACAAGATGGGACGACCCCTTTAAAGTTGATGTGTTGGATGCAGGAAAAATGGACAAGTATAAGCCTGGATTCACACGTCAGACTTTTCCTCTATAGAAACCCAAGACGTCACCTGATTTCTGTTGAGGATTTTTACTCAACTCCTTAACGACTGCCCACAAACTATAGACCGCGGGCGTTGCAGGTCGTTAATGTGCAGCAACGTCTATAGAAATCACTGCAGACACGAGTTTTGCGGCGCAGCTGAGCTAGGTAGAGGGCTGTACTTAACAGTCCTGTTCCTAGAGCATTCTCTGTAAGCGGAGGAAGCCTCCGATCCCTGGCGTATAACCCTTTGATGTCTGTTACTGCGACATACTCAAAGGCCATTCCCATGCTCCATTTTGTCTCACAGTGAACCGATTGAGCAGGGGAATGTATATACAGTTGGCCCTGGGGACCTAGAGAAGCTGTAAGGCTGTCTGTAGAGAAAGGCAGCAATCTGGGTACACTGACGGCATTCTTCTTCTAGATAAGTCATTACCCTGCAATTTTGTAGCAGGGTGTGGGAGGAATGGTGCACAGTATCGTTTCTTAGTCATTTAAAGGGAACCTGTCACATAGATTGTGCCCCCCTTTGCTGAGGATAGCACAAGCCAGTGCCAGACCTGCTGTTTCCAGCGCTGTGTCCCTTATTCTGTAAGATGCTGCAGTTTTAGAGCATTTAATGCCCAAATCTTATTCATGAGCAGGTGTTAGCCACGCCCACTGATAGTTATTCACATGTTTCTGCCTATTGAAAGTGATAGGTTTGTCAGTTGAGGTGGGCGGGGTATGAAAAAAACTGACTCTTTGAGGGACTCTTCTGCAGATTTGAACATTAAATACTTAAACTGCAGCATCTTACAGAATAAGGGACACAGCGCTGGAAACAGCAGGTCAGGCACTGGCTTGTGCTGCCCTCAGCAAGGGAGGCATAATCTATGTGACAGGTTCTCTTTAAACACTTCAGTCGCTGCGGTGTCGTTAAACAGCAGGGTCCCATTTATGCTGTTGGCGGCGGTTGATGGCTGTAATTAAAGGGAACCTGTCACACAGGTTATGCCCCCCCCCTTGCTGAGGACGGCACAAGCCAGTGTCAGACATGCTGTTTCCAGCACTGTGTCCCTTATTCTGTAAGATGCTGCAGTTTTAGAGCATTTACCCCTCAAATCCTATTCATGAGCAGGTGATAGCCCCGCCCACCAAATACTAGCCCCGCCCACTGACCGTTATTAACATGTTTCTACCTATTAAAAGTAATAGATTTATTAGCTGAGGTGGGTGGGGTTTGAAAAAACTGACTCTTGGAATGACTCCTTTTCTGGCTGAAAACTGCAGATTTGAGCATTACATACTCTAAAACTCCAGCATCTTACAGAATAAGGGACACAGTGCTGGAAACAGTAGGTCTGACACTAGCTTGTGCTGTCCTCAGCGAGGGGGGCACAACCTATGTGACAGGTTCTCTTTAACAGTCGACACCTGCTGCCGCGTATGATGAGGGCTCAGCATGTGAGTCCACTCCGTACACCCATCACACTACTTGCATACGGGTTATGTCCAAATGCATGAAGGGGTTAAATAAATTGACTGGACAACCCTATTAATTAAAAAAAAGCATCTGTGGGATGTGCTGGAGAAACAAGTCTGATCTATGAAAGCTGAACCTCGCAACTTGAATGATTTAAAGGGGTAGTCCCACTGTGAAATTTTCGTCACTGGTTGCCTAGAGCAGTCCAGCCCATGTGTTGGTGTCCGATAGCACAGGATACCTTTAAAGGGGTTGTCTCACTACATTGATTCAGCTGACCTCAGGCCTGTTTTCTTGGTTTCACTTTGAATTCAGGGTTGTGTTTACTGGCTTCCACTAGGCTGCAGTAGAAGCCAGGTCTGTAGCTATAGTAACCAGTGCTGGCAGCCTATCAGGAGAGATCAAACAGGTCTGTAGCTATAGCGACCTGAGGCGCTGATGCAGCTCATACAAGCGGGGTATCTCAGAATAGGTAGGACACTGTTAATGAACACACATTGCAAAGTGACTTGTTTTTGCAAGATCTTTAACATAAAACGCAATCCTTGTAGTAAGACAACCCCTTTAAAGGTCTTGTGTAGTCTCCATGGCTCATCTGTTTTGGCAACATTATTTATGTGGCTTTAATATTACGGCTCCTTGGAAATTGAGATTGGGAAGGTGCCACAAAGTGCCAGGGGTGGCGCATGCTGCAAGGTAAGCTATCCCATAGTGTGCGGGTTTATTTATGATGGTGTTTGTGATCCGTGTCGGACTAGGGTGCCTAGGGCCCACCAGAGGAGTTTATTTTAGGGGCCCGCTTTGCCTCGCTGTCTCTGCCACCTGTACGGTGCCTGCCCGGTCTTTCTCCAGCTTATACAGACCTATGTGATGACATCATCACACTAGTATGTAATCAAGATGGAGTCCTGGGGCTTATGAATCTCCCTCACCTAATTGCAGCAGGACACTGGTAGCGAACATAAAAGGTCTAAAAATACATGTCCTCTTCCCCGAATGATAATACGTTTTATATAAATAGAAATATATCAAAAGCTATAACACAAACGGAGTATAAAACCACTAAATAATGGTTGTACATTTACTGAATAATGCCACTACATAAAACCGGAATCCCAAGGCTAAAATTACCAATAATTCCACTAAGACCAAATACTGCCACATCATGACCACATGTCACCACCACATAGTGTCTGAGTAAAGCCACCACATAGTGACTGAATAATACCACCACACCATGACCACATATCGCCACTATATAGAGACTGAATAATACCACCACACCATGACCACATATCATCACTATATAGACTAAATAATACCGCCACAACATGACCACATATCATCACTTTATAAAGACTGAATAATACCACCACACCATGACCACATATCATCACTATATAGACTGAATAATACCACCACACCATGACCACATATCACTATATAGAGACTGAATAATACCACAACACCATTATTGAATATAAACCATTACACTTTGCACACATAAGTGATTACAGTTCAGGTACATTTAGTGACTCACAGGTGACATTTCTCCGATGAGTCGTTCACTTTCCCTTTTCTTCTCCATCTGGTCCACACAGTCATGCTGACTATTCACAGCCAATACTCGTCTCTGCAAATTTGGACACAAATCTTAGAATCCCCACTTTTCCAGCACCTTTTTGCCTTGCGGGTTCAGACTAAAGCTTAGAGGCACAGTCTCCGAGGAGGAACAGAGGACTAACCCCCTGGAGATTGTGCTCTGGCCTGTACCCCTTAGAATCAGATTGTGTGGTCCGAACTCCTTCCCCTTCACTCAGAAGATCAGCCTCGGGCATAATGCAGGGGATGGAGTTCAGGACTGTCATGCTTTTTGCTTTTAGTAGTATTTGTTTTTCCTACAGATTTCCCAGTTGGACTGTGATAGATTTATTGAACCAGCGATTGATCCATTTCTTTAATAAAATGGTCAATAATGAGGGCTGGTGTCAGGGAGAGTTTATTTAAATAAAGTGTTTTTTTGTGCTGTCTGTGTGTTTTTTACCATTTATTTCTAGCGTTCATAATAGAGATGTTTGACGGACGCCTCTATATGACTAGTGCTGGGGCTTGGTGTCAGTCTTGGGGAGGGGGGGGGGGGGGTGACAAATAAAACACTGCTGGCTAACACAAAGTCCCAGCTTGTAACAGAGAGACTTCTGTCTGATACCTCTATTACTAACACTGGAAAAATAGTGGTAAAACATAAACTGAAACTACACAAACACTTTATTTAAATAAACGCTCCCCAACTACATGCCTCAGCGACCATTGTAGTAAAGAAATGGATCCAACACTCAGACTCCCAAAATATATAATAAGTTGGTCCAGTTATGTTTCGATTGTCAGAAGAGCAAGAGGAATTGGGTCCGGCCAGTGCTACTGCTCCCATATCTTCAGCCTCATCACATGAGGAGTGTAATTGATGACATGGAGCAGGCAAAGCGCTGCCCAGGGGAGAAGATTCTGCTCCCATGGCAAACAGATTTCAGCAAAATTTTTTTCACCTGCTTTCAAAGAAGTAGAAGAGTTCAACCATTCATCAAAACTGACTGTGGCTGAGGCAATTCCTTTATACCCTGACATTGTTAGAGATGTTGCCCCTGTGGTCACCGCTTTGCCCCCAACCCAAGTTAGTGTAGAGAGGCCGTTCTCTAGCCTGGAAATAATGAGATCAGATGTGAGGTCATATATGCAGGATCTGATAGAGGCGATACTATTTCTCAGAACAAATTCAGAGACTCCACAAATGTTCCTGCAGTGTTTTGCATATTTACAATTTTTTTGTGTCCTAAAGTCATCTTACCGATCTTATACATAAGTTTGACTTGCAAGTATTTAGCATCTGCTTAGTTATAGTTTTGCTCCTAAAAATCAAAGTGTTAATTTTTATTATTTTGTTAGTATTTGGTTTTCAATACTGCCTGAATCCTTCTAGGCTCTGAATCAGATTCAAGCATATCTTGACCCAAATCTGATCCCAGGTCTCTTCTACAAATTCCCAATGTTGGTGCAGACTGGACTTGGATACAAATACAGCTTTTTCTTCAACTCTACCCACAAGTGTTCAAAAGATCAAAACATTGTTACCCTTTTGCTTGTCAGTGTCTGTTCTTCCTAAATAGCTTGATTATTGTATCATAAGGTGATAAACAGCCTGATGTTACCATTTTACTACAGTAAAGTTATCACTTAAACATGCGCCGTGTATGAGGGAGTCGGAGGTTTGGGAAATTGAGGAGTTGGAGTCGGGGCTTCAGCTTGCCGACTCCACAGCCCTGCTTATCAGCCCTGCCTGTAGATGGGTAGAACCCCCCCTCCTTTAGAAAGTCCCCTAGATTAGGGGCTTCAAGTAGGTGGGTAGGTAAGCAAGCCCCCAGTTAGATAGGCAGGCAAGCCATAAGTAAGTGGGCAAGGCCACCATGTAGATAAGTGGGCCTCAAGCAGGTTGGTGGGTAGGCTCAAGGTAGGTTGGTTTGTAGACCGCAGGTTGGCCCTCAGGTGGGTAAGTAGATGGCACCCAGGTTGGTAGATTTCCTCCAGCTAGGTTGGTAGATTGCCCCAGGTAGTTAGGCTGTAGATATGCAGACAGGTCCGACCCCATTAGATTAAGAAAAGAAAAAAAATACACTCCCCTCTTCCTGTTCCCCAATGTGCAGCCATCTGGGCAGGCTGGGCTTCTCCTACTGAAGCCCGGCGCAGGTGGCGTGATGATATAGCGTGGTGACGCACGGCCGTCCCCTACTACATCTAAGGCCTTAAACTTGCTAGGTAGAATAGTGGAGCAGGTGCAAGTTCTGGTCCGCTAAGGGCCTGCTCAGACATGCCTGTGAGTGCCTGAGAGAGAGGGCCCGGGTGTTCTTAAGCATGGTGTGCTGGACAGGCCTGGCAACCTGTGGCGGCGGGCACGGCTGACATCAGGAATTTCAGGGCCCCATACGGCCACAGTGTTTGGGGTTTATTTTTGTGGAAACTTGCTATGTGATATTAAGGACACGTTATCTGTATTTTGTAGATCAGTGGAATTCACATCAACACCAGATTTATAAAGTGTTTAATGTGTTGTACCAGTTTTTTTTTTTTTTTTTTTTAGACCAATAACCTCTTCTGTCAGCTAAGCTGTGTCAGGGATAAGTGTTATGGGGTTAGGGTTTTTATTTGTAGTATTTTCCATTTTAGGGTGCATATGACGTATCCACCTTTTAATTCCAATTTTATAGCAAAAATGAGGTGACATTTAAAAATAATGTAGTTTTAAATCCTTTTTTTTTTTCTCCTGTCTCACCTGGGTATTTGTACAAGTGATTGCTAGTACAATATCCCACGGTACTTGTATACTGCAGTGTATTGTCATTCAAGCGATCCCCCATTAAACCTTGCCTCTGGCCACAATTAGCGTAGGTAGGTAGCTAGGTTAGGTAGGTCGCCCTTCAGAAGAGTAAACCATACATCCTGCAAAACTTTCTGTAAATGTAAAAAGTTGGACAGCAAACTATATGCACCTCTCACATGACTACAGTGTAAGAAGTGAATGGTGTGTTCCCCTCACCTGCTCCTGGGAGATGGATAGCTGGGATGACCTCCAGGACATCTTGCCGCTAGCGTAGTTAACGTCTCTTCCAGGGACACCAACAGAGCCCCAGTGCCACCCGACTGTGCATGGACCAGGTACCAGCGCAGGAAGCAGTAGTAGTCTTCCCCTTGTTTTTTTTTTTTTTCTTTCGGCCCAGGCCGCCATGATGACTTCTCCCGGCCACAACTTGTCTCTGCAGAACTTACCGTACAATATTTTAGCATCCTCACTTTTCCAGCAGCTCCTTAGTAATAGAGTATACAAGTCTCCTCAGGTAGCTCTATAGCTCCCCTCATCAGATAGGAAGCTCTATATGTCCCCTAAGTTAGGCAGGCATATAAACCACTGATAAAAATAACACTAATACTCGCCTTTCCTCCTTTCCAGCCGAGCGCCTTCCTATTTTGCCCGACACTGGTGGCGTGACGTCATCAATCCGCCAACGCGGGGATGCTCCTCGGCCACACAGCCCATGCAGAGTGCCTAAGCGGTGCGGCCAAGGAGAGGCAGTGGAGTGATGAAGTCACTTCATCGCGCTGCTGCCCAATTCAGTACTACAGGGCCACGGTGGGCCCCACTGTGTCGGACCCGGGACCCTCTGGTGGGCTAGTTTATGATAGGCAATGAGTGAATGGGGCATTATCATCTTGCAGTTCATAGCTCAGGCGAGAGGATCGTGTTACTTTGTGCTCTGTATGTACAGGGTCTAGTGATCATCCATGGTGAATAATCCTGCATAATCCTTCTGTTACACAGGTATAGGAAACCTCAGCTCATTTTGTCATATGGGTAATAAGATCCTGGGTTTATGATGTGCGGATATATTCAGAGGCTGCCAGGCTCTATAAGGGAGGACAAAAATAATGGCACCACTGACTGTTATATTTTGGACAATAGCAGCGTCCGACTGACCCCAATAACTACAGTAGGGTACGTCAGGTTTCTGAAATGATGTCCACCCTTTGACCAGAAAAAAAGTTGTGCAACATACTCCATTTTTTGTCCCTCATTTTCAACTTAATTTACATAGATGTGAAACGGGTCTTGCAGATCGTTATCTAGACTGTATACAGATACAGTTGTATCCAGTTCTTAGCTGATAGCTGGAATACTATATGCCTGTTAGGGTATGTTCACACAGCGTAATTGTGGGCCGTACTTTGGGGTATAATTGCGCTACAATATGCCCAAAGTACAGCCCACACTTCGGCTATGTTCACACCGCTTAATTGCAGTGCGTACAGTACGGCCGCAATTACGCCAGGGGCTTTGGGAGTCGGGGGGAGGGGCGCATCGCGCCGTGAGTAATTGTCATGCCACTTATCACCAGGGCTGTGGAGTCGGAGTCTGTGGCTATTTTGCAGGAGTCGGAGTCATCATAAAAGGGACCGACTCCCAAAATATATAATAAGTTGGTCCAGTTAGTTTGATGCAAACAGCAAGAGGAATTGGGTCCGGCCGGTGCTACTGCTCCCATATCTTCAGCCTCATCACATGAGGAGTGTAATTGATGACATGGAGCAGGCAAAGCGCTGCCCTAGGGGAAAAGATTTTGCTCCCAGTGCAAACAGATTTCAGCAAAATTTTTCACCTGCTTTCAAAGAAGTAGAAGAGTTCAACCATTCATCAAAACTGACTGTGCCTGAGGCAATTCCTTTATACCCTGACATTGTTAGAGATGTTGCCCCTGTGGTCACAGCTTTGCCCCCAACCCAAGTTAGTATAGAGAGGCCGTTCTCTAGCCTGGAAATAATGAGGTCAGATGTGAGGTCATGTATGCAGGATCTGATGGAGGCAATACTATTTCTCAGAACAAATTCAGAGACTTCACAAATGTTCCTGTAGTGTTTTGCTTATTTACAATTTTTTTGTGTCCTAAAGTCATACCCAATAAATATATTTGACACTGACAAGCAAAATGGTAACAATGGTTTGAACTTGTGACTTTCAGGCTCCATATCTCACCATCCACTACAGCTTTGTACATGAGGCTACTGTAATTTTATATACAGTCATCTTACCGATCTTATACATAAATGTGACTTGCAAGTATTTAGCATCTGCTTAGTTACAGTTTTGCTCCTAAAAATCAAAGTGTTAATTGTTATTATTTTGTTAGTATTTGGGAAATCCGCCTTTTGGTTTTCAATACTGCCTGAATCCTTCTGGGCTCTGAATCAGATTCAAGCATATCTTGACCAAAATCTGATCCCAGGTCTCTCCTACACATTCCCAATGTTTGTGCAGACTGGACTTGGATACAAATACAGATTTTTCTTCAACTCTACCCACAAGTGTTTAAAAGATCAAAACATTGTTACCCTTTTGCTTGTCAGTGTCTGTTCTTCCTAAATAGCTTGATTATTGTATCATAAGGTGATAAACAGCCTGATGTTACCATTTTACTACAGTAAAGTTATCACTTAAACATGCGCCGTGTATGAGGGATCCAGGAGTCGGAGGTTTGGGAAATTGAGGAGTCGGAGTCGGGGCTTCGGCTTGCCGACTCCACAGCCCTGCTTATCACCCAACGTGTACAAAAATTAATTTTTGTTACTAATAAAATGTCTGGATATCACTCTTCTGAACCAACAAGAAGAAAAGAAGCATGTAGAAAAACAGCTGCACTTAAAGGAGTTGTCTCCCTACAGAGTTTCACAGAATACATGAATGAAATACTCTGTCACTTCCTGGTTCAGACTGACTCATTTGCATACAGCTCCTTGCTCGGTGCTTTCAGTTGCTAATTAGATCAGATTAGCTAAGCAGCTTTTCAAACTGCTCTCAGAAGGCTTTATCTGATCCCCAAAACAAAAGCCCTAATTACAGTTCTGTTTATTTTACATAAATCAAGACAGCAGCAGGGACACTGCTGAGACCTGTGTGATGACATCACTCACTTATCTCATTGAACAAACAGCAGGGGGAGAATTGTTTACAGGTGGGTTACTGAGGGAACTGAAATAGCCAGGGAGGTCATAAATTCACTTGTATCTCCTTAGGGAAAACAGAGGAACAAAGCAATATATTTGGAAAATGTCTTTATTTTGTGTTCCCTTCAATTTGAAAGCTATTCTTTGTAGCGAGACAACCCCTTTAAGGAATATCCTTATTGAAAAAACACAAAAATACATACTATGCCCTCGAAAAAACCAAACAAAAACGAGTCTTGTGTTGCAATACAATACCCACGATGCAATAAAATCTGTATAAGTCAAATCACATTAAAATATGCAGTGTACAATACCAAAAAACAGCTGACCGTGCATAAGCAAAGACAGAAATATGACAGCAAAGTCAGCTGAAGGTGAATAAGTGGGAGCAGTAGACCAGGTTAGGCAGGGGAGAATAGAACCCCACCGGTATCGCCACTCAGTGGTTGCTTCCTCCGGGGTTCTCAATCATTGAAGGGGTTGTATCACAAATGCATTTCATGCCTGGTATGTCCTGCTATGGCTTTCAGTCTGCTCAGAAGGGGGGTATGTAGGATTTGTTTGAATTGCATATCATGTGACCCAGCAGGATGACATCACCATGCCTTTCCCCACGGCATGCTCACGCTAATTAAACAAAGGTCTGTTTATGTAAAGAGCTGTAAGTAGCTACAATGTAGCTGAGTGGTTAGCACTTCTGCCTTTCAGCATAGGGGGGTCCTAGGTTCAAATCTTTGCAGGAACCAACCGTGGATTTTTTTTTTCTCAATGCACATACCAGATTGAGGTTTCTTTTTTTCCTTTTATTTATTTGAACTATTTGACTAATAACTAAGGAGTACAGAGGACGGGAGTAGAATGACAGCACCTGAGGACGAACACTCACTCAGCAGTGAGTGTATGTGATTACTAGGCAGGGAAGAGACTGACGGCAGCTGCCTGAGAGGAGAGGCGATGTCTTGAGCTCTCATCACTGGTCGTATCCCCTGATGACGAGCTGTACACTATGGATCACTACCGTAGCAGCTAAAACATAGATGGTACAGAATTTTTAGTAATGATGAATAGTGAAAATGTTATTTAATTAGCAAACTTCCCCCCACTAATTTTAATTTGTGGCAAAACCCCTTTACCATGATCAGCGCATCATATTTACTTTATACATTGGAATACGTTGTAGTTCCATTACCATAATGATTTAAGTGTCAGTAACGTCTGCCATATCTGGATAGCCAAATACACTTTTGTTAATAAAATGTCTGGATATCACTATATAGCACCTCCTAAATGTAAAAAGTTTCACATTGTTTTTCTATGCTTCGGATTTGCTAATGTTTTGTTCCATCGTGTTGTGTATGTTCTCTTAATTTTGAAGAATTTTTATGTTTCTTCTTCTGTAGAATTTGTTGCAAGGATGATGGATCCGTTGGGAAATGACCTTTTTGACCTGCCGGATTATGAGCACACAGAGGATGAAAGTTTCCCTCCTTTGCCACCACCACATTCTCCTGGTGCAGAAGACAATGAGGACTTGGCAAATGGAGGTAGTTGGTGAAAGCTTAATTACGGTTGTGCATTACAGTATAATAACCCTGGTATCAGATTTACACAGATGAATGCAGTGTTTTGAAGGTGGGCTGATTGGATCGGTCTTCTTTTCTACCAGAAAAGAACAATTGCTAGTGCAGGACAGTTTGTCTTCTGCAGCCAGACTACAAAATATTTGTCCCAACAAACACAATATAAACCTAGCCTGTGACGAACATGCACAACACCTTAAGGGTATGTTCACACTGCGTTTTTGGATCCGAAAATCACATCCCAAAACGCTGCGTCGACCGGCTCTAACACGTATCCAACATGCAGCTGCGTGTTTGGATGCAGCAGGATCGCACCCTATAGTTTATAACGGGGCTCCTGCTGCGTCTTTCGGTCAAAGAATTGACATGTCAATTCTTGGAAAGGATCCAAAAGACGCAGTGAGATGCATCGGTGATCACTCGTGTGAACGCCGATGTGTGTTTCAGGCTATGTCTACACTGCAGAGGACAAAAAACGACCTGAAAACGAATGACTAAAAACGTTCAAGAAACTGAGTTTTCTGTCCACTGCCTGTCAAAAGCAGCTGAATAAAACGGCCGTTTTTTGGAGCGTCTTTGCTCTGCTTTTTAATGTATGCACAAATTAAGCCATTGGATGTAAACTAAACCCTACAGGTGGAGTTAACATGTTAAGTAGTCACTTCCTTTAGATCACTGTAGCCATTGTGAGCACATTGTCCTTTGTGTGCTACTACTTTATTAAATTTTGCACCAGATTCTTGCACCAAAATCCACAAAATACCACATTATCTTTGCATACAGCAAGATAACTTTATTAGCATCAAAATCTGTAAAGAAAAGGATTTTAGCACCAAAAATCCCCAAAAAACGCATTATTGTGCCAAATTCCATTAAAAAAAAAAATATTTTTAATGTCAGAAGCGAGAACACTTTATTAGCCCAAAATCTGTAAAAAAAAAAAAAAAAAAGTATTTTAGTGCCCAAAACGTAAAAAAACGGATTCTTGCACCAAAATACGTAAAAAAAAAAAAAAAAAACCCCCGTATTTTTGGCGTCAGAGGCGAGAACGTTATTAGCGCCAAAATTTGTAAAAAAAAAAAAAAAATATGTATTTTAGTGCCAAAAAATGGATTATTGCGCCAAAATCCGTTAAAAAAAACCAAAACGTATTTTTGGCATCAGAAGCGAGATAACGTTAGCGGCAAAATCTGTAAAAAAAAAAAAAAAAAAAAAAAATTTTAGTGTCAAAAAACGTAGGAAAAAAAAAAAAAAGGCTTATTGCGCCAAAATCCGTAAAAAACGCATTTTCAGCGCCAGTACCGAGAACTTTATTAGCGCCAAAATATGTTTAGAAAAGGATTTTAGCATCAAAATCTGTAAAAAAAAAAAAAAAAAAAAAAAATGAAATAATTTTTAGCGAAAAAAAAAAAAATTAATTTGGAAATTGTTCGGAAAAATCGTTAGCGACCAAAGCATGATCATTTTATTACAAAAGGTACAAAAAAGGGACACATCAGACACTTGTATGCAAAATTTGATAAGGATTAACCTTTGTTACACCCATTATAGGTGTAACTTGGGTCTCTGGGAGGGTTTTCATTGAAAAATCGCGGCAAAAACCGCTGCGAAAACGCGCCAAAAGACGTCCGGCGCTTTCCATAGACTCCTGTAGTAAATTTTCTGCCCTGTTCTGGTGTTTTTTAGAACATGTTGCAAAATACGACCAGTAAAAAAAACGAGCAGAAAAAAGTTCAGTGTAGACAGCAGGAGGGTTTTACATTAGAGTCTATGGGAGATGATTTCAGTCGTTTTTCCAGCGTTTTTAGAAAAAGAAAAACGCTGAAAAAACGGATGTTTTTCTGTGCAGTGTAGACCGAGCCTCAGATTTAAAGCACTGTAAATCACATTGCTATTTGTTAGCTGCGTGTTTGCGTCCATTTAGGTCCGAAAGATGGATCCAAACGCGCATCTAAAAGTGTATGTAAACACGCTGTGTGAACATACCCAAAAGTGTTCAGACTGCATCCAAACGCATTTCCTCTTTCTTTTTAAATTGGGATTCATCAAGAGACTCCAAAGTCATAAAAAGTAAACTGCTACTATAAATATGCAATTTTTCCTTGGTGGAGGGTCTCTGTTTCCAATCGTGCAACATCACCATGTCATACACCAGTCATATGCTTCTTTACATTTGAATACTGCCAGATTCCCTCCCCTGTCTTACTCATAGACCATAAAAGTGTTCAAACTAACAATCCCTTCAATCACTAAACCACCCTAGAGAAGAACTGTCACATCGCTTTCACCTCCCAGCGTCCGCAAGTTAGTACTGTGCAGACTCGCAGTTCTGATTGTGTGTATGCTCCCTTTACCTAAATCACGCATGTGCGATAGTACATACTCCATTATTGACCACAGCTTGCAATGCAGTGTACATGTGCTTACACCATCAGTCATGCAAGTGCCATGGAGAATTCACGTCTCGCTTGTCTCCCTGCTTAGACATCAATAATGATACACCGTGCACTGCACCCACAATATCAGGCATGCATGCGCCACAGAGATGGGTATCTCCACACCATTGACTGTGATAGAGAGATCAGGTGGAGGGATGGAGTGGGACGGTGGAAAGATGATGAATTCAGTTTTCTCCACTGCTGGTATTTTAACACTTGAGGCAGCCAGATGTACTTTAATTTTGATAACCGAAATTACTCCTCAAAGTAGTGGTCTATTGGTAAGCATACCCTGCATTACCAACATTAATCATAAATGAGTAATAAACCCAATATGAGGAGGCAAGTATCCTCTCCATAAGAAAGCAACAAAACTGAGAGCCAATAGTGATTTTTATTTTTATTATTCAAAAGCTTTATTGAGAAAATACAACACAAGGTTCAAAACATAACAGACATAAAAACAAAGATTATGCACAAGAAGTCTGAAAGGAACAATAGGCCTGGTAGGCTTTCCAAAGAGATACCATTACACATCGGCATAAAGTGATTTTACGTGCAGATGAGCAATCTTAAAAAATGAGAGCAGTCTCTCCCCCTCCAAATCAATTTTGAACCATAAAAATATCTAACTGGACTTTTAGCCATCCCCCGCTTTATTTCCTTAGACATAGACCCATTAATGGACCAACCCAACAGAGGCTAGGAATGATCCAGATACACAATGTGGTGGAATAAAAAATTCACAATACACTGACTCATTTAGACAGTACAGAAATATAGATTTATAAGCCTATAAATCCGTTTAGTTTCCATAGGGAGGAGGTAACCTAGAGCAGCGTGTTGGGAGGAGGTAGGGAGGCCTATTCAGAGGCTGTGCTGTATCAGTGTAGATCAGTTGAAGAGCACATGTCCCTGGTTAAGGAGGGGATATTTTTTTGTGTAAGGACTGTCCATACCGTTTGAGATTTTGCCTCTTCAGCATTATTCAGGCAGTGCTATTTTCAGCATTACTCTGTGTACAGTTCCTTTTTCCATTTCTGCCTTCATCTTAGAAGTAAAGCTGTTTTATTGTTATCCCTAGATGACTGGACAAAGAACATGGGGCAGTCACCACCAGAAGAAGCGCCAAAGCCAACTAGGCAAGCAGTTAAGAGACCGCAGCCTAAATTAGATGCTCAGCGGTATGTGCCGAATACACCTTCAAAAGGCAGATTTGTTGCAGAATTCTGATTGCCCACTTTACTGGAAGGGGCTTGCCACCAAAACAACCCCGTTCAAGTGAAAGGAACGGATTATCCGTTGCAGAAATTTCTGCAAGAAATCCCATGTGTATATTCACCCTTATTACCAGTAATGTTTCTCGTACATCCTGAGGGAATGTATGTATATTAACTGAGTTGTGTGAAGGGGGTGTTGCTTTCCACCACCATCTTTGTTTACAAGCTGTAAGTAATGATGGTCCGTTACGGCATGTGACCACTGAATCCAAACAGTGGCCTCTGCAGTCACTGTCGTATCAGATATACAGTATATTATGTTGGTCACTTTTGGACAACAAGAACAGTATATTGGTTTAACACCCTGTGATTTTGGCAGATGATATCCCTTTTTTTCAGCCCATTGTGGGCCCCCTCCCTCCCAAATACAATCTCTTGGGTATACTGCACAGCACCCAAAAATTCCTGTCAGTGAACAGAACTGTTGCTGGTGGTTGAGGGTTATAAGCGGCTTTAGAAATGCTACAAACTGCTTGTCATTTAGTACATTCTGTGCTATCCCTGCACCCAGTAATGTATGTTCTACCGTATCTCCCTCTAGGCTCACTTCACAGCGTGGCTTGCCTGCTTTAAGGCATCTATTTGATGACACAAAATTCAAAGGCAAGGGGCATGAGGTGAGCTGCTGTACGGTAACTTTGCTTCCGGTAGTCATCAAAACTTGTGATCTTATTCTGTAATTATACTACAAAAAGGGAACATTTCTGTAGCTTTTTGAGACAACATTGGGCTTAACTTAATAGTTCAGAAAATGTTTCCAACATCTGGACTAATAGACTAATTGTTTTTATGTCCCAAGCAAAATCTGTTCCGTAATGCTCCAAAAAACTAAACTAGCAAATGTTGAACATAGCCAGCTCCATCCCATGTGCACAGTGCACGGACCACTGCTGAAGCCTTGCAGCAGTAACGTGGTAGCAGAGGAAAGCGATGAATGGTCCAGCACGATCCAATGTAGAGTAAAACATCCAAGATTTATTGAAAAAATATAAGCATAAAATCAACAAGGTATACACCTGCATAAGTGATTAGCATAGGTAACGGTAGTCCCCAACATGTGAAGCTAGTACATGCTGACGCATGTCGGGCTTAGAGTGCGCCCTTAGTCATAGTTTTACTCTACATTGGATCGTGCTGGACCATTCATCGCTTTCCTCCAAAAAACTAAAAACTTTAAAGAGCGCCGATCATAATTACCAACCTCTAAAGTGTCAGTGACATGTCAGAAGTTTCAGTAAGTGCAATCCAGGTGTTGACACCCCCACAAGAACTAAAATGAAGTGCTCTGCAGAGCATTGTGCCTCTTCACTTTTAATTGGCTTGGTTTTCCTCTGAGAGGCGGGTAAGCAAAGTATGGAGTCATAAAGTCTCACACTATATGAATCTGTACACTGCATGCTTGATACGCTTCTGCCCTTTCTTTTTAGTGTTGGGTGGGAGTCTAATCACCTGCACCCCTTCGATCTAAAATGTCACCTTTTTTGTAACAATTTTTTTTTTTATTAAAACATGTAATATAAGGGCTTGTTGACACGGAGTTTACACTCCGTGTTACAAGCGCTTTTAGGATCCGTCTCACTGCTAATTGTTAGATCCGTCTTGGGGACCGACAGTGCGGACCACAAGACCGATCCTAAGGCCTCGTTCACACGGCTTATTTCGCCGCGTATTTGCCGACGGATTGACGATCGTCAATCCGTCGGCAAATCAGTCAGAAATAAGTAAGAGCCTATTTTCTATTGATTTCAATAAAAAATACGGCTCGTCGTTCACACGACGCGTATTTCCGTGCCGGTTTGCCACCGCGGATTGACGACGGCAATCCGGACGGAAAAACAATGTGCATGTCAATTATTTACAGACGGATTCACCACCTTCAATGATTGGAGATGGTGAATCCGTCGGGAAATCAGTTACAAATACGTGCCACACTTAGTGACACTTATTTGCAACTGATTTTCAACTGATTTCAGAACGTATTTACGATCGGCAATCCAATGTAAATACGTTCTGAAATAAGCCGTGTGAACATAGCCTTAAAGCGCTTGTAACACGGAGTGTATGCTCCGTGTGAACAAGCCCTTAATCAGATATAGCGACCAATCGGCATTACAAAGATAATGCGATACATTCATAGGTCACATAATAAAATGTTAAATCACATAAACGCAGTGCCTATTACTGTACCCTCCACACATCTACCCAGCCTTTACTGAGGGTATTGAATCCATATGCAATTGTTATTCAACCAAATAAATGCTTGGGTTACCAAATTCATTTACATGTAACCATACATCACTGAAGTGTAGACAAGATATGCAGCCTTTTCCTTCTGCATCCAACCTCAATTTAGCCAACCTATCTCATCTTCATCATGCATATTCTAATTATTAGGTCAATGTCCCAGGAGCACCCTATCCCTTAACAATGCATTCAACAGGAGGCCTAGAGAATGAAACCCTGGTTTCCATAGTTTTTCCTATTTATTTCTCTTCAACTATATACCCACTTCCAGTCGCACTAATGTATTCATTTTATTGATAAATTTTTGGGTTGTGGGTGTAGAGTTGTATCCAGCGTGAGGCTATCAAACTCCTGGCAGTATATAACATTCTGGCAATTCTGAAGGATCATATTCACTGAGCAAAAATTATATAGTTCCTCATAAAGCATAACTTTTACTACTAATACATAAAACACACTAAAAGTATCTAAATTGGAGTTTCTGCTCACCAAAGAAGTTGACTCTACTGCTACTCTGGTGTTCCAGGTATGTACTTTCCAGGGGAGCTCTTCGTGTGCATGTGGTGGAATATAACCTGCATAGACAGTATGGGCTACATGTATGATCTAGGCACATAGAGGCCAGTAATTAGCTTTAAAGCAGTGTAGAATGTGCCAAAATGTATGACTCTGTCCTATTGCGGGTCATACATCCAGGCGCATTGAAGTTCTACTTGGACAACTGAGGCTCAGGTAGACCACTTTTAATTTGGTCTGTCAGTGTTAATTGTTAAGCGCCTAGTTTTGCCGTCCTCCAGTCATAAATATGTAGAATCATACAGTTGTGCTGCGACACGCGCCCATATCTTGGGCGCATTACAGGGCGCCGCATAATGTGCCTACTTTTGGAGTTCGCCTGCTCATAAATTTAGAAAACAGGGCTGAAAGCATACCAGAATACTGGTACATACATGTTGCCCTAGGTCTTTCACCCTAATATACTTCTGAGAGCTTTAACTTAGCAGGATAGCTGCCCTAAAAAGGGCAACCCTGCAAACGGACCCTGGGTCACCTTAATGCACCCTACTGAAATACTCATAAACGTGTTTCGTCTGTATTATAACCAGATCTTTCTGGTGGCATATGGCCAAACTCCTACATGAGAGTACTACCTGGAGGAGTTTGGCCATATGCCATCCCCAAAAGATCGGGTTGAAAGCTTTTTTTGACTTTGCAGAAAATAATAAAAATGCCTTAAAAAATTCTCTGTCATTCGGCAAATACAAATAATTTTGGTTCTTAATTGACCTAAATCGGGTAAGGTTTATTCTGATTTCATATCAAATAGTGAGAAAAACATACATTTGTGTCTTTTTACATAGTGTATGTAAACTTCTGGTTTCAACTTTAATGTCGCTGTTATGGCAGAAATCCAGCTACCATTTAAAGTTTTGGAGAAATTTTATTGGGAACTGGTGGGTTGGGGTCCTTTTTCTTATTGGTGTATGTATTGTCATATACAGGCAGTCCCCGGATTACATACGGGTTAGGGATTGTTGGTTCGCTCTTAAGTTGAATTTGTATGCAAGTCGGAACCAATTAATATTTAGTACATGTATGGTGTGTAATTATAGGCAGGTATATGTCCTCCATAGCAGCTATAGGCAGGGGTATGTCCCCTCATAGCAGATATAGGCAGGTATGTCCCCCACAGGCAGGTATGTCTCCCATCGCAGGTAATAGGCAGGTATATGTCTCCCATAGCAGGTAATAGGCAGGTATGTCCCCCATAGGTAGCTATAGGCAGGTATTTCCCCCATAGGTAGGTATAGACAGGGCTTATTAAAAAAAACAAATACTCACCTCGCTCCCCCGCTGCTCGTAGACTTACCTGCGGCTCTGTCTTCTCTCCGCTCTCAGTCTTCTGGCACAGGCCGGTGATGTCATCAGGACGCGCAGGCAGTGTGATGACATCGCACGCTGACTGTGCCGGAGACTACGGAAGGTCGCATGCCTGCTTACGGCCTTCCCGAGTTCTATTGCGGAGCAGGGAGCGCTCGCTCTCTGCTCCGCAATAGAGGCTTCGGCTTTGCGAGGAGTCACATACAGCCGAAGCGATCCCCACCGTGCCCGGGCCATGGCAATGCCCGGACGCCGACCGGGACTGGAGTGTCAGCTGTATGTACTCTCAGGAGCCGCATGCAGCTGCGAAGATCGCTGACCGCGTCCGGGCCACCGCAGCGCCCGGACGCTGTCGGCTGTCCCTGGCGTGCGTCGTTCCAGTCCCCGTTCGTAACTAGGGGACAGACGTAAGTCGGAACAACGTAAGTCGGGACCTGCCAGTAATATTAAGTATGTCGCAGGTAAAAGAACCTATCATAGCCAATATTGTCAGGTTTTTACATAGAAATCTAGATTTCAGATTTTTTCCCCAAATTGTGAACACAGCCTTAGTGTGAACTGTTTCTTTTTTTATTTACCCTTTAGAAATCGTCCTCTTCAACCCAAAAAGGACTCCTAGTTCTATAGCTATAGAGGAGGTTTTTTTTTTCCCCTCATACAGTAACCAGAAGGTTTTTCTATTTGTGACTTGGAAAAATATATATTGGCATTTTACAAAATACATAGATTTCTCAGCATATAATATTTATTGGTTCTAAGACTTTTGCATGTTGAAACTAAAACTCTATGATCAATCCAAAGCCTCAAAAAATGTCAACCTAAAATAATGCAAAATGAATAAGAAAAAAAAATGAAGTAAATATAGATAAAGGAAGTCCTTGCATAAAACGGCTGAAACCTGAAGGAACGCTATATTTTTGTGCAGCCATCTGCATTTCGTAACTTAGTCTTGATATTTGTGTGACAGATGGCTATACATTTATATTTATTTTGCTTCAGTATAAAAAGCAAGCTCTGAAAAATAGCATCTACTTAGCTTGGGATGTTGGATGAGTCTTCAGTTGGGAAAGCTATATTTTTTCCTTTGTCTTATACAGGCGGAGGATTTGAAAGTTCTCATCAGGCAGATGGAAAATTGGGCGCATAGGCTTTTCCCCAAGTTGCAGTTTGAGGACTTTCTCAATCGACTGGAAACACTAGGTAGTAAGAAAGAAGTGCAGGTAAGTGACGGTACAGTGGAACACATGGCCAATCTCCAGCTATATCTGCTCCTTAGGGCATGTTCACACGGCGGCTTTGGGCGCGGTTTTGGCCGCGGGTTCCACGGCCAAAACCATGCCCAAATCGCACCCAGTTTATTAACATGGTTTCCTATGGGAAACCACGTTAATAAACACACGCCGCGGGTTCAGCCGCAGCTTTGGGGCCGCGGCCTTGCTGCGCGTGTTGGTGAACTCTCCTGTCAATTCTTGACGAGGAGTCCTCAGTGCGGCGGGCATCGCCGCGGGTGGTGCGCAGCTGTGCCGCGTCTCGCTCCGCGGTTTGTCCCCTGCCTATTAATTTGCATGGGGGCAAACCCTCTCCGGAGCCCCCCACCCCACCGAACCACGCCTTTGCCTGCACCGCAAACCCGCGGGGGAAAGACCGAGTTTGCGGTGGGGGCAACGGGGTTTTGGGGGGAACCGCGTGAAAACGGCCTTACAGGACCTTCTTATCAGCTCTTCACATAAGTCTCCAAGATTTCTCTCACCCCCCCCCTTCCAAGAATCATTACCCCAAACATCGATGCCTCTTTTTTTCCCTTTTAAAAGAACCCTGAAAACCCCCTCTTTTCAGGATACCAATAACCTACACTAACCCCCACTACCATACACCGGCCCACAAAATGTCCGCCCCACACCTTCTTCTCTCCTTCTTCCTTTAGATTGTAAGCCCTCACGGGTACTGTCCTCTCTCCCTCTGTATCAGTTAGTCATTTATCATCACAATTTTACTTCATTTGACATATGTATGTAACTCCCTAGAATGTACAGTGCGCTGGAATCAATGGCACTTTAAAATAAATAATAGGAGTTTACATAGCTGCTTTCTTTTAAATTTAGCAACACACTTGTCCGCAGGTTGTGTTTTTTGACCGCTTATTCTGTTTTAAGAAACTTTTGCTGCAGTTCTACACCTTTTGATGCAAGTGACCATGAAGTGCCCTTTTAAGTTCATAAATCGCGTTTTCTACATCCTGTATAGATTATAGATGGTCATTTGTTAAGTATCCTGAGGTCATGGTTTGTATTGTGAATACAGGTCCACATTAGGAATGCTGTAAACCAGCAATGTTCATTTTTACAGTACATCTTTGCTTTCTCCCTAGACTTGTTTAAAAAGAATACGCATGGATCTACCTATCGTGCATGAAGACTTTGTTGGGGAAGAAGGTATCTTCTATGTTCAGTATATAAATCGCAATTGTGAACCTTTTTTTTTTTTTTTTCCCTTCAAAAAGTTTTATTTAAAACATGAGAAAAAAAAGGCAACATTACAAAGATGTATCTCCAAAAAATGTGCATCAATACCCTAGAAAGCTAACATTGTTTCGTCTTGCGACAAAATTAGAGGTGAGGGGCGATATATTGCCATTGGAAGTTCAAATATTCACGAGAAAAGAGCTGGTGACTCTCCCACAACGTTTTGTCCCATGACTTTCCAATTTAGAACATAGGTATATCATATAGAAAACTTTGCTGGTGCACATTAGCAAAAGAAAAAAATCTCAAAAAGAGAATTGAGAAACCAAATAAGAAAGAACAAAAACACAAAAAACTTCCCCAGCTTTCGCGTTGTCCCCCCTCCCCAGAGAAAAAATGAGAGGAGTTGACTCCCAAAACACTTGCCACCCCAAGTTTACCCAACCGGTTGAGGTTCCATGTTCCTCCTCTGTGAGGAAAGAACTGATCCGATGCAGAAGAGACATCCCCCAACTGAAGTATTTGCTATAGCATATTGAATCTGTTCAAATTCCTCTAGTCGCTGTAAA